>OZ024866.1:42892150-42944650 GCA_964017155.1 Oasisia sp. SBJ-2009
GAAGGCAATCGTTAGTATTCAACCGTAGTTTGTAAAACAAGTCCACGTCACCCGATGTGTAATTAAACAATTTGGTCAGTAGAAAAATTACAGGCATCCGCCAAAAATGCTTATACACACGCACGCACGCGCGCACGCGCACGCGCACACGCGCACACACGCACGACACACACACACACACACACACACACATTTATAATGTAATTAATTTTTGCATGTGTAACATCTATCATCTATTTGAGGACACACAACTGCCTATATATGTTGCGTTTTAAATGATGTATTAACTCCCGGTTAACTCCCACTTAACTCCCGATTCCAGCTCTCTCTATGTGATTTATATAAAGCAAATGATATCTAGAAATACGCATGTATTGGTGTGGTACGTGGTTGCCCATATAAAATTTGTTTGAGTACATTAAATACCATATGACATGCCTGGCACATTTCAGATGCAGTGTTGTTAAAAAACATTGCTGATTTAATTAAATATGCATAATACTCTTTCTATGTGATAAGTGTAAAATAAGTGGTACCCTAAAAGATGGATGTATGTAACCAGTTGTATGTGTATTTACAGTGGCCACCGCATGTTACCTAAGTTTGTAGCCCCCCATCAATGCAACACGTAGGCCCCTACGCCATCAATTATTTTTATTGGATCCAAGTAATACACTCATTAAACGACATGTTTACATACTCAAATGGAATGCAAATTTGATACTCAAATAGAATGCATGATGTTTCATACACAGCTAGGCACTAAAACACTTTTTTATCTTGTTTCCGTGTCACATTAGGCTTGCAAAAACAGTCGTTTGCGGTGAGAATTGTGATAATAACAAGTAAACGGTTGCTATACATCAAAGTTACTTACTGGTTGCTACATTAAAGTAACTTTTATGTCAAATATTTCTAAGTATTATATGGATAATTTGATGAGAAATGCATGCTATTAATTGTTGGCTGCACATGATGATTGAAAAAATAAATGAAATCAATAGGCTAAACAGTTTGCGCCAACTTGTGAACTTATTAATAACCAATAAAACTACATAGCTGTAACACATTGTATTTTACAAACATTCAACAATTAACAATTGTGTCATATTGTTGCTGTGATTATTTCCTCAATAAAAATGTGGAATTTTAACACATCACTATTCAAAAGTTTAGCGGTATAATATTTGTTTTGAATTGTTAAACTTTCATACTTGTAATTACAGTTAATTTGATCCATACATACATATACATACATATTATTTTAACACTGGTACATGCACAATAATAATAATATTAATAAAATACAGCATTTGTCTGCGCCATAAATCTGGCAATAAAACCAGTCAAAGGCGCATTACAGGACTATAGAGATTAATTTTATAGAGAAGTTAAAATAGAAATGCATTTGTAAAATAAATATAATTTTTTCAATATAAATAATACTAATACTAATATACGAGTTAATTGTAGTACAAGTTAAAATAACTAAATAATAAATAAATAATAATAGTAGATATACTAAATGTTCAGATTGTATTTAATGTTCCTTCAAAGTGAAAACGCTCTTTTAGACATAACTATCTTCAGTTTACATATAGCTTTGTTTAAACGTACATTTACATTTATGTCAGGGCGAATACGTCAAATAATATATTCTGAAATGTTGTTGTACATGCCATGGTAAATGCTCACTCTGCGTAATTTCACCGAGAAGATTTGCGGGCCTCAGTAAGCACTGACCCGTTTACCGCTTTGCAGTTCTCGTTTTCAGTTCTGGTACGCACCTGCACTGGGCACTGAAAGGCAATCCAAAACAATACACGGCCGAGAGTAAGATCGTGAGTTGAATACAATAGCCTAGGTAAATCACGATTTTGATCTTCAGTGACGCAGCTAGAAGTTCGTACGGAATTATGCATCACGACTGTTAGACACACAGAAGTATGTACTTTGTCATGAATGTCGTAGCATAATGCTAAAGATAATGTTAACTTGAAGAAATGTGCACTTAGTCTAAGAATTGTCAACAAATCACGGCACAGTCACGGCAGTGGCATCGAAAACAAACAAACTGCGTGAAATACGGGGTGAATGTTAAATCTGACCGAAGAAGGAATACTGTTGTAAGTAGTTCTACTTCCCTTTGAACAGTCCAAGTTACAAACATGTGTATTATAGAACAAAATGCAAGTTGTATAGGCAAGTTATGTTCAACTTTAAGAAGTTATCATTACTTAACTTCCTGGTCCTGTCAAACTTGCCTAGCCCCCGGACTGGTCGTGTCAAAGGGTATCCGTGGCAAATGACTGGTGTAAGTCTGAACATGACAATGACCATTGTATTGCGTACCCTACCTCGCCATAAATGTCTAGATGAGGACCATAGGGGTGGTGTCTGAACATGGATTTTCTAACTTTTATCAAACTGTAATTGCTGTTCAAAGTATATACTATAGATCTATCGAATTGCAGCTATTATAGTTTGTAACAGGGTCTTAGACCTAATTTGCTCATCTTGCCCGTCCCCATTTTCATTGTAGAAGAAATGGGGTGAAGTGAGGAATGTGGGTATGCTATAGTGCAGTGTTCCATAAACCCTGGCCTGCAGATCAAATATGACCTTCGGACAGTTTCGTACTGCTCTGCAAGACCAATGATAAGAATAGCAAATGGTCAAGAACAATACCAAATGGTTATGATTGTTGGCTGAGCCATAGAGTGGTTGTAAATGGTGAAATATATGAGACTTGTGTGAGTCCTCTCCGTGGGACTGGAGGGCTGATCGCTCAGCTCTGCATGGACATTCAGAGGTTTCGTGCAGTTTAGCTTTTTTTCTAACACTTGTTTTTACATTTTATCATGTTGAATATGGTGCAAAAGGTGCATAGCAACATTTGTGAAGCAGTAGCAGTTTTGACATCAGGCTGTTGACATTCATGTCATGAACATTAATTTTCTACATTTCAAGTTCATCTGATAATTTTGCTGCAAGGACATTATGTTTTTTTCTTTGAATGTAATGATTGATACAGTTTCTTGGTTCATGTTATTTAGTAAATGATTTACCTCTCAAGATCTCAATTTTCCAAGTTTACTAAATGACATTGTGCACGTTGATGATTCCAATTCGTTTTTTTTGCATAGCTTTGTGCAGAGAGCCGTCCACCCATCATTTGGACGGGTAAAACCGTTGTGGTAGGGTAGAAATATGGGTGGACGGGTGGTGGATGGGTAAACAAACGAAGGCTTAGAAGTGAGTGTAAATGGTGTCACATGTGTGTTTGTAGTCCATTTCATTTGTCCACCAAAACATGTGTGACTGGCAATGATTTGGTCCTTCATAAACCCCTGCTACACAGTGCTGCCTGAAGTGGTCAATTTCCCACCTTAGCTGCTTCTGTGCAATGTTTTACAATTCAGCCCAATCCCTGCGATTTTGTCACAGCGTACAAATGACAGTGCTGCTTTGCAAGATAATCTTGAATGAATGAATTACAGTATATTCAGCAATAACAACATAATAATAATATTGCTTAGTAATACATATTATGGGAAAGATAATACAATATAGTACAATTGTGGGGAAAGTCCCGGGAAACACGGGGATGCTCCACCCCATGTGTCAGCATGGGTGGGGCTACTCACTGGGGCAGCATCGCAAATGTCATTCTTAGAGTTAAGCAGGTTACCATTTCCTGTGTGAACAAGGCATACGTTTTATAGAATGTGGGAAACAAGAAGCTAAAACCATACACATTTTAATGTGCAATATTCATATTGAAATACACAACTTACATTTTAAAGATAAACACAAATAGAAGAAACTGATAAACATATGGTTTTTATAAAGTTTTTTAAAGATCATAGAAGTATAGTATTAATATACTAAAGTACTATAATTTGTCATGTTTGTTAAGTTTACCTCTAAATTTAAGAACCATTCCATATGTTGCCTAAATTACTCAAATTCCATTTCTGTTGGTTATGCCGTAAGTTCTTCACTTTTTGGTCGAACCCAATGGCTTTGTTTTGAGTTTTTCGTGTATAAAAAGAGTTATGTTTACTCTGGTCATGTGAACAATCCTGATCACACATCTATAGAGGTCTGTGCACATATTTAGTTGCACTTATACTGGCAAATCTTGACATGCTAAATTGTAATTGTATTCCTTATAGCAACTTCATCATCTGACAGGATGCTTTTGTAGCTGGTGGTCATGATTGTTACATAAACACTGTAGCGTTATTTTGGAAGATATTCATTGTTTGTTCAAAATGGTGCAAAATGGGGAGATCATGTCCAGTGATAGTGCTGAGTTATGTATAATTATCAAATAACATTTGACATATTGTTTTGGCTGTGGCCTTGACGGTAGTCATCACATAAACATTACCTTGCCAGTATTATACACACACACATACACACACATACACACACAACACACATACATACACACACACATACATACATACACAGACACACACACACACACACACACACACACACACACACACACACACACACACACACACACACACACACACACACACACACACACACCAGGGCTTTATGCAGGATCAAATTATTGCCAGTCACATGTTTTGGTGGACACGTGGATGTTAACTGTTAAGCTAGTTTACAAACTTTTAAATTGTGCCTGATGACCTGAAATGGGCTACAAACACACATTTGACACCATTTACATTCACTTTCAAGGCATAACTAACAATATCTATGCGTTTGGAAGATTGTTTTGCTCCTTAATTTTTGTACCCGTCCACCCATATTTTTACCCGTCCATATTCGTTTTTACCCGTCCGAATGACGGGTGGACGGGTCTCTAGATAAAGCTATGACACACACACACATACACACACACACACACACACATACACACACACACACACACACACTTGTAAGCAGAGTGATTATAGTTTGATGTCAGCGTCATATAAACTGTTATCAAGGTGTGATTTGCCTTTTCAAGTTTTGAATAATCATATAAACTGCTACTGATTAAGAATTTGTTGCGGTCTGTTTCTCACGTAGGACAATTACAAAACTGAAAATGTAATATCTAGGTGCTCATTAAACATAATGTTACTCCGTCAGTTTTTGTACAGCCATTTCATAGGGCTATATTATTTAGTGGCAGTGACCTAGCAATTACCTACACAAGGTGCTGTTGTTGTGTTATGAGTGACGTGTTACAAGTGGGGCATGAATCATCTTCTTATTATGTGCCAGTCCCTTTAAGTGTGGTATGTTGGTGTGGTATTTCATTCACACGAGATGTACCAGTAAACTAGACTATAGTGGGCAAGGCCTGCAGAAATAAGTAAGCATTTGAACTGTTGATAAGGCCAATGTGATTATTATATAAAAACACTTGCTTACTGATGCCAAAAATCATGATGTTTTCAATAGGCACATTTTTCATAAATTTCAGTTAATCAATGTCACATTGTAAAACAGGTTGACGTGAACTTTGACAACAGTTCCTTGCTGACGACTGGAAAATGTCCATACACTGAGACACTATCTACACTATCTAGTATCTACAGATCTTATCTTTGTCAGGCATTACTTCAAAGCGTGAAGCCATGTCATTTTGCCTTGTATTGCCATGTGTTGTTGTACTGAATGACACTGGTTCAGTTTACTTTGAATGGTAAAAGCTAAGTAAAGGTAAGATCTAAGTTATGTGGCATGATCCAGAAGCCAGGACCATTAACTATTCCAGTTGCAACTAATGTTTTGATTCTGATTCCACAAACAGCAGCAGTTAGATTCCATCAGCATTGTTAGTGAGGCTAGAATGATACACCAGTGAATCAGGGTATCGTGATACACACATCTTGGTACACGATATTCATGTCACGATAAAGTGGTAATATGCAGCAATAAACGATAGAGATATGGGCCTTAACATCTGCTTTAATTTCTTCATAAGACTATGTACATCATGATAAATAATATTTTTTTAAATCAACAGAGATCCATAGAATAACTTTATTAACGTTTAATTTTATTAGTTAATATACATTTTGTATTTATATTAACTGTTTTAAGAGAGCATACACTGCCCCCCCCAAGCGTACAAGCTTCGATTGGACTTTTAACGCCCGGAAAGGGCCCAGTCCAGTATATGGAAGAAAAAGAAGATATGCAAACCAGTGTATGGTCCATCTTTGTGAGGCAACAAACTTCCAGTGCAGACTGCATGTAACTGTGTCAACCACACAGATGTATACATCAAGTTATTAGACATAGTGTGACTGGGTTCCTGCAGTATCACTGCCTTGGGTGGAGAGAGCAGTGGGAGCACATCCGTGTGACACGCCGGCGGCCTGGGTTCAACACCCGGTTATGGCAGGCATGGTGTATTTGGTGTACAAACCTGGCTCTCAACATCGGAGACTGTGTATTCCTAATGAAGCGTTAATGTCGGTCCCGTGTGAGTTTTGGATGTAATGGAACCATTGAGGGTGACAAGTGTCCTGGCTGTGACCACCCCCTGTGCCAGCATAGACAATGGATGGGTTATTTTGAAGTCACTTTTGGGTGACAACAGTCAAAATCTGTACATTTGTTGGGAGTGGATTATGCGTTTTCTGTCAGTGTCCCGAGTTGTGTGGTCCGACAGACGCCCCGGTATATTCCTTCCTGCAGTCACTGTGATGTGTCTGATCATCTAACATGTCCCCTCCAAAGGTATCTGATCATCTAACATGTCCCCCTCCATAGGTGTCTGTGATCATCTAACACGTCCCCCTCCACAGGTGTCTGATCATCTAACATGTCCCCCTCCACAGGTGTCTGATCATCTAACATGTCCCCCTCCATAGGTGTCTGATCATCTAACACGTCCCCCTCCACAGGTGTCTGATCATCTAACATGTCCCCCTCCACAGGTGTCTGATCATCTAACACGTCCCCCTCCATAGGTGTCTGATCATCTAACACGTCCCCCTCCACAGGTGTCTGATCATCTAACATGTCCCCCTCCACAGGTGTCTGATCATCTAACACGTCCCCCTCCACAGGTGTCTGATCATCTAACATGTCCCCCTCCATAGGTGTCTGATCATCTAACACGTCCCCCTCCACAGGTGTCTGATCATCTAACATGTCCCCCTCCACAGGTGTCTGATCATCTAACACGTCCCCCTCCACAGGTGTCTGATCATCTAACATGTCCCCCTCCACAGGTGTCTGATCATCTAACATGTCCCCCTCCATAGGTGTCTGTGATCATCTAACACGTCCCCCTCCACAGGTGTGTTTGATCATCTAACAGATCCCCCTCCTCAGGTGTCTGTGATCATCTAACACATCCCCCTCCACATGTGTCTGTGATCATCTAACACATCCCCCTCCACATGTGTCTATGATCATCTAACACATCCCCCTCCACATGTGTCTGTGATCATCTAACACATCCCCCTCCACATGTGTCTGTGATAATCTAACACACACCCTCCACATGTGTCTGATCATCTAACACACACCCTCCACATGTGTCTGTGATCATCTAACACATCCCCCTCCACATGTGTCTGTGATAATCTAACACACACCCTCCACATGTGTCCGATCATCTAACACATACCCTCCACATGTGTCTGATAATCTAACACACACCCTCCACATGTGTCTGATCATCTAACACACACCCTCCACATGTGTCTGATCATCTAACACATCCCCCTCTACATGTGTTTGTGATCATCTAACACATCCCCTCCACAGGTGTCTCCCCTCTACATGTGTGTGTGATCATCTTACGCGCCCCCCTCCACATGTGTCTGTGATCATCTAACACATCCCCCTCCACATGTGTGTGTGATCATCTTACGCGCCCCCCTCCACATGTGTCTGTGATCATCTAACACATACCCCTCCACAGGTGTCTGTGATCATCTAACACATCACCCTCCACATGTGTCTGTGATCATCTAACACATCCCGCTCCACAGGTGTCTGTGATCATCTAACACACACCCTCCACATGTGCCTGTGATCATCTAACGCACCCCCCTCCATAGGTGTCTGTGATAATCTAACACACACCCTCCACATGTGTCTGATCATCTAACACACACCCTCCACATGTGTCTGATCATCTAACACACACCCTCCACATGTGTCTGATCATCTAACACACACCCTCCACATGTGTCTGATCATCTAACACATCCCCCTCTACATGTGTTTGTGATCATCTAACACATCCCCTCCACATGTGTAACTAAGTGCACCCTACAACACACACATCTGTGAGTGTGGCCATGACATGCACTTGTTTCATACTCCATGCTGCCCTCATGGGTCGTGTGTGCCACATTGAGAATGACATGAAACAGGGTCTGGACTGAATCAACACGACTTGGACAGGAGTCCTTGTCACTGCCTGGGTAGAGACCTTTCAGTTCTCCAGCACACAAGTTCTGTTTTATGTCAGCACCGGCCTGAAGGTTCCCAGACACAAGGGTTCTGTGGCTGTAGACTGCTGCAGGGAGTTCAACCAGTGGGGCTGCTCTAGGACGTTTGGTTTGGGTCGTGATCGATTCAGGCAATTGGGGACAACTTGGTGGCTTATCTACCATCAGATATGTACCAGTAGAGGAAGTAGGACATTTGTCTTTCAGGGGACAATAAAGGGGCGGGCCTGTGGTTTTGAACTTGGCAACAGTGTAAAGGCCAAAGTATTAGTTGTTTTGAAACGGGATGTGTTGTTTACCAACTGAATGTATGGGGTAGAATCTTTGTTTTGAAACTGGATTTTTGCTCTTACCAACTGAATGTGTGCGGTAGAAATTAACTTTCAAATGGTGAACATAATACATTTAAGACTAACGTTGAGACGCCCTTGTTTTAAACTAACATATGTCACTGCTCCAGGTGTACACTGTATGTGCTAAATGTGGCAGGTGAAACTTAATCAATGACTACCACTGGTTCAATAACTGTCAGAAATATATATAACTATATATGTAAATAGTCTGATTGTTTTCTCTTCCATAAGCAAGTCCACATACGCCTCGTTCAATGGCCATTTGCTCCAACTAGAATACACAAGAAAGGTACCACTGTAGACTTAGAGTGTGATTTAATTCAATCCAGGTACCACTGTAGACTTAGAGTGTGATTTAATTCAATCCAGGTACCACTGTAGACTTAGAGTGTGATTTAATTCAATCCAGGTACCACTGTAGACTTAGAGTGTGATTTAATTCAATCCAGGTACCACTGTAGACTTAGAGTGTGATTTAATTCAATCCAGGTACCACTGTAGACTTAGAGTGTGATTTAATTCAATCCAGGTACCACTGTAGACTTAGAGTGTGATTTAATTCAATCCAGGTACCACTGTAGACTTAGAGTGTGATTTAATTCAATCCAGGTACCACTGTAGACTTAGAGTGTGATTTAATTCAATCCAGGTACCACTGTAGACTTAGAGTGTGATTTAATTCAATCCAGGTACCACCTTAGACTTAGGTCTTAGGGTGTGTTTTAAATCATGTACATGTTTGCTGCTCACATAAAATTAATTTCTATTCACAAGAGGGTAGTGTTGTAACACTGTTACCATGACAACAATGACATGGTCAGCGGCACCTAAGGACTATATATATATATATATATATATATATATATATATATATATATATATATATATATATATATATATATATATATATATACAAAATGACAAGTGCATACATGTAATGATTGAAACTGCTGTCCCTCATGGTGAAATACCAGGTTAAGCATGAACTTTTTATACCTAGAATCATTCAACTGAATCTCAGATGAAAGGTGTTTATCTGCAGCGCGGTGCGCCATGCTGAAGAAGAAGAATCACGACCGAGACTGGTCGAACACGGGCAGCTTCATCAACAAGCCCCAGAGAGGCTGGCTGCACCCAGACGAGTACCTCAACCCCTCGGCCGGGGTGTGCTATGGTGTCCGTGTGAGTACCTCTTTCTCTTAAAGTGACATGGTCCATTCGTGGCTTTTAATTTTTATTGCAAAATCATGTTAATCAGTATAAGTTATAGCTATTGTAGTGTCCTGACCGCCAATAAATGTTTTATCGCAAATGTTTATATACGCTGTCACTCAAATCTCCGCGAGTGACACCCACCCTTTGACCTTTACCAACTGGGAGCTGTGCACCTGGCTGGGTGTGGCGTTAGTGGCGTCAACTTGTGTTCACGTGATACTTCATTGCTTGATCATGCATTTCCTTCTGGGCTTTTAGCCACGCCTACAACGGTTTCAAAAACGCCTCGTGGTCGATGTGTAAACAGAGTTAAGCACCCCTTACTGCGTCTATTTTCACCCCCTAAATGGTATATGAAAACATAATTGACTGTCTTTACGTTATAATAGGTATAATTTATACTGTATAACATGATTTTGCAATAAAAATAAAAAACCATGAATGGATCATGTCGCTTTAATAACAAATAATAATAAAAACATTTATCTAGCACCGTAAATCTAGGCTGCCCTGTTCAAAGGTGCTCTTAAGCAGAACTTGTCACTATAACTGTATTATGTTGCGGTACTGCGCCTTAATGTTTTGCATCTCGGGAATGAAACTTTCCAGGTTTCATCAGTGGTCCTAGGAAGGATTCATAGTGCTTTTGTTTTTGTTTTTACTCCTCTGATAACCCTTTTACGTGATTTTTTATTATTGGCTGTTTTATAGCACAAGTGTATGTTGTGGATAATCAAAATTCACAGTCGACGTATTGGAAAGTCATGTATATACACTGTACAGTGTATATACATTGTATATACATTGTATATACATATATATATATATATATATTATATATATATATATATATATATATATATACAATCATATATATATATATATATATATATATGAGCAAAACAGTTGCAAAGTTTCAGAGCTGATGACATGAAACATTATAAAAATGATTGACTAATCCTACAAAGATGGTATTTTTGAACCATTCATTTACATAAGCATATTCCAAAACATATCAGTCTTAAAATAGTATCTTTTGTGTCATTGTTGGTAAGAATTTTTGTATGTAAAATTTTATTTGAAGCATGAAAAATGCAGGAGTTATTTGTCTAAACATAATTTTCATGAAATATCTGACCAGTAATAGGCATTTTACTGGTTACATAATGAATTTCTAAAAACCATTTGTACCAAAAGATATCAACAAATAATTGTAGACTCATTACTCGGTAGTCTGACTACGTGCATCTATTTCACTTTACAGTACATAGGAGCTATGGAGGTGAAACAGTCAATGAAGTCACTCGACTTTGAGACAAGGACAGCGCTTACAAAGTACGTGCACCAGTTCTCATCTTTTTATAGATATTTTATTTCACCATTTCAAGTATTTGTTTCATTCTTGGATTTTTCAAAATGGTTCATTTTAGAGCACAGGTGGCCAGTTTTGTCAGTCACAGACATTATTGGCCAGGTTTTTTTTTCAGTGACAGAAAAGTGTAATTTCAAACTGTTTTTATTAATGCTGATAAGTTGTGCAAGTGATGGTAGTAAACAAGACTCTCTGACTTGTAGCTGTTGGTTAATCTGGCAGCCAGGTGGTTCCTCTAATGTCTGCTTGTCTTATCAGTTGTAATTACTCGAATTGACCAGTCATTTCTTCCTTGTGAAGACAGACAGGCAGACAGGTGGACTGATAGACAGATTGATGGACAGACTGATCGACCGGCCGGCCGGCCAACAGATGGACGGACAGACGGACGGACGGACGGACGGACGGACGGCCGGCCGATGGACGGCCAGCCGGCCGATGGACGGCCAGCCGGACGGCCGGACGGACTGACTGACTGACTGACAAGCAGGATTCTGGCTATGCTGCTGCTTTTCACAATTTATTGTTCTTTTCAATCTCCCTATGTCAAAAAAAAAAAAAACAGAAGATGGATCTGCTATCTTGGCAGCAAGTAATGTCATAGATCCATCAAATCAGCTCTCTTTTATTGGACCCTTACTGTGTCGGTCATTAACTTTAACGACGGTTAACCTTTAAACCACTACTTCCAGGGAAGCCATTGGCCGGGTGTGTGAGGTCGCCGGGCTTAAAAATCCCACCAAGAAAACAAAACGGGTAAGTTTTTTGAGACGTGGGAAAAACATTCTGTTGATGTGTCATGATTTCTAAGACACTGCTTGCTCTAGATCTGTGGATGAATGACCACCTTTGTCAGTTACGTCACAGACAGACGCAAGAATAATTATAATAATTATGTATAAGACAGTGCTTAACACAAAGTGTGACAAAACAGGATTTGAAATTCAAGCAGCAGAAACCGGATGCAAAGGTGTTTGGTGACAACAGAGTATAGAAAAAATTACAAACTCCACTTAGTTTAGTCAGTAATTAAGTCTGGATTCATGTTTCATTTGTTACTAAATAAACAAATAACATCTTCCCTTGTGCCCGGAGACAGATTCAGAACAACTGTAAAAACAGTTGTGGATTGTGGTATTATTTGCTGAAAATGGTGAACTTGCTTGAATTTGATGTCGCCAAATGTATTGTTCCTGCTAAAATTGATAGGTAAATAAATTATATATATATATATATATATATATATATATATATATATATATATATATATATATATATATATATATACACATACAGGGATTTAAATATATATTATATGATTAAATCCAGTAAAATTGGGTCTTTGGGCTCCAGAATATATATATATATATATATATATATATATATATATATATATATATATATATATATATATAAAATTACATAGTATAATCTATTCGTATACATATTTACATGTTTCTTTTTAGTCCGGTAAAGTTGCCAAGATGCTTGGAGACCAACCAAACCTTGTTTTTGCTGGGTCAAATGTCAACCTGACCATCACGACAGACAGCTTGACCATCGTTGTCATGGAAACAGGAGACGTATGTACAGCAGCAAAATTTTTCACAATAGTGTTAACAATGTCTGCATTTTTCAGTTATTTATCCTAACTGTAATAAATTAATTTACACAGTTAAATTTCACGAGTACAAAATTTGATTGTTTTTGCATAACATTGTTTTATGTAATTAGCATAAATTGTAACCCTTAACTGCCAAAAAGTGTTTTTCAAAGCAAAAACCAAGCACTTACAATGTCTGTCAACCAGGTAGACAACAACTTAACACTTTTACTAATTAAATGTGGCTTTTATTTAACTGTTCATATACTATGAAGTATACATTTGTACAAAAAATACAAGATAGGATAAACCAACCATTAAACATTTGGGCTGTCTGTATGATGAAGCAGCCATAAGTCATACAATGTTCACAGCATTTATTACAGTACTGCTATATATTTATATTTAATATGTACCTATTGTTCTATCAATAAAGCGAAACTGTATACTGTTTATGTAATAATTTATATGTTTTATTATTATAATTATACCTAATTATTGTGTGGTTAGTGTAAGTTGTGTCTTCTCGTTGCAGCTGGTTGCGTCCCATGAAATGCCCACTGTATCGTTTGCGTCTGGCGGTGACCCTGTAAGTGTACCGGTTGACCTATGTGCACTTGTTGACCTTTGTTTATTTTTTACCTCTATCAACTATTTTCAGCAAGTGGGGAGAAAGTAAAATACACATTATTAAAATGAGTTTTTCGTGGGTAACTTGGAGTGAATTGTATTTGATTTGAAACATAGATATCTAACTTTTATGTTGTCTGTTTCAAAATTTGATTTCTTCTGTAGGGTTTGTGACTAATTATTATGAGTAGTGATAATCTGTACACACTGTGTTGGCATTGGCGAAAAATGCTTTTTGTTAACTAGTAACAAATAGTCATAGTCTAGTATAACTTTTATATGTTCCAGAATAAAGCTATTGAATTGAATTGAATTGAAAAACTTCAAAACAAACTGACTGATGACAAAATATATATGATATAATTGTAAAACTGAAAGATTGCCTTTAACAATTCCAAATTGCCAAATGTCCAATAAAGACTGAATCAGAGTCATTGCGTCAAAAACAAATTATATGACAGAAACTAAAAAAAATATTTCACCTTACACATTTTTTAACATTGAACAGAATGTTTATTTGATACTAGTAATGTACCATTCAGTGGTTTAAATATACGACAGCCGCTTCCATTATACAACTGATAATTTGCTAAAGGAATTTTTCAGATGTGTCACTTATTTGACCTTACCCTTTCTGAAGATGTCACCAGTGGACGGGTACAACAATAAATAAAGCAAAAAAGGTCTTCAAAAATCATTGATATTGTCTGTTAGACCCTGAAAATGTGTATAAATGTGTACCTTATAAAACACCCCAACTGCCATGTGTGGTGTGTGTATGTGCGTGTGTGCGTGTGTGTGCGTGCGTGCGTGCGTGCGTGCGTGCGTGCGTGCGTGCGTGCGTGTGTGTGTGCGTGTGGTGTATTCAATTCAATTCAATAACTTTATTCCGGAACATTACATCCATATGAAAACCTAAAGTATGACTAATAACTATATACATAAAGCATTTTCCGCCAATGGCGACACAGTGGTGAATTATACAGAGCATCACTATTCATGATACTCTGTAGTATTGCATTGCCCGATTTAGCTATACACGTCAAAAAACTATACACATTTTTTTTATTAACATTTTACATGTGGGTAAGCCTCTTGACACAAACATATAAGTCGCACTACAGTCTCGAGGTTCATTGCATAAAAATCTAAACACATTATTGTATGCTACACACAGTTTTCTCATTGACTCTGCTGTATAGCAAAACTACAGTTGGCATGTATACAATGGAGTACAGTAGGATTTAAATAAAGTACATTTTACAGATTCTGTACACATGTAAAACTTTCGGATCAAGGCATTACCCTGAGCATAAATTCTCGTGTATTTCCTAGATATGTCATCATTGTTGCATAGATCTTCTGTGATAATATGCCCAAGATATTTATACTTACTAACCCTTGGTAATGTTTCGCCATTTAGCAAAAAGTTTGGAATGTGGATATCTTTGAACTTTTTACAAGAAAATATCATAACGTTACTTTTGGTACTATTGTATTTAATATCATGTTCTATCCCATACACGTATGTGTGTATATATATATATATATATATATATATATATATATATATATATATATATATATATATATATATATATATATATATATATATATATATATATATATATATATAAATATATATATATATATAAATATATATATATATATATATTTATGTGTGTGTATGTGTATGTGTATGTGTATATGTATGTGTATATGTATGTGTATATGTATGTGTATATGTATGTATGTATCTATATCAGGTAACATCAATATCTCCACCCAAAAAATGTGCGACTGGCAGCATTTTACCCTGCATAAAGCCGTGGCTGGATGTCACAGACGTCTGTCATTTTGTCAGGATACAATGGACTTTGTGGCGTACGTTGCCAAGGACACAAACGGGCGAGCGTGTCACGTGCTGGAGTGTGGGGGCGGCCTCGCCCAGGACGTCATCACAACCATGGGACAGGCGTTTGAACTACGCTACAAACTCTACCTGGCCAGTAAGACAAGTGTCCCCACCACCCCACCCAGGTAAGTCTACAAACTCTACCTGGCCAGTAAGACAAGTGCCCCCAACACCCCACCCAGGTAAGTCTAAAAACTCTACCTGGCCAGTAAGACAAGTGCCCCAGCACCTGTAACTTGTTGACATCAACCAAACAGATGCACTCTTTCGCTGTGAGTCTGTGTGTGTACGTGAGGTTGACACACAGTTTTAAACTGAACATGAGAAGATGAAGATTCTTAAGATGTCGTCTCAATTGTTTGTTTTTCGCCTACAATTGCCCCCAACACCCCACCCAGGTAAGTCTAAAAACTCTACCTGGCCAGTAAGACAATTGCCCCCAACACCCCACCCAGGTAAGTCGCCTACAACAAAGGTTTAGTGACCACTGTTTCAGACTAGAGATCACCATAAAATGGTTGGAGGTTGTGAAAATAAATTGGTGAATAAAAATAAAACTTGTTTCTGCTGGGTCAAATGTAAATCTGACCGCCACGATGTGGTCACCATTTCAGACTGGAGAACATGTTTCAACAAATCAACGATGTTGGCTGGGACGATGAAGAGGCAGACTACTACAACGATCACCCCGGGGCGATGCCCCCGTCCCCCACCTCACCCCCCCAATACTCAAAAGTAAGTTGCCTGGGAACATAAGATATGTGATGACAGTATGAAGTGACACATTTTGTTTCCCTTAAAATAAATGTGTACCTTGAGAAGGGAAGTGGGTCATAGGTCAGGTTCTGAGGTTAGTCAAGAGTGGGCGAGAGTGTGCAAGGGTGGGGGAGATTGTAAAGTAACCTATAATGAATAAACACAAATATATATATAATTATATATATGTATATGTATATATATATATATATATATATATATATGTATATATATATGTATATATATATATATGTATATATGTATATATATATAATATATATATATATATATATATATATAATATATATATATATATATGTATATATATATAGTGTATATACATATATATATATATATATATATATATATATATATATATGTGTGTGTGTGTGTGTGTGTAAAAAACTACAGTTCTTTCAGTATGTATTAAGGCTTCCTAATGGTGTATCAGACATAAAAATAGACATGTGACCTGTTAATGGGCTAATTATGACAGACTACACCAAAAAGTATTTTGATATTCAATACATTTGTAAAGACATTTCTTTACAGTTACTGTCACGTTACATGTTCCTGCATTCACCTGTACAGTGTAGTGACATATGTAGGTCTGGTGACACTCACTGGCTGTGTTTGTGTTTGTGTTTGTGTTTGTAGCAGCCACTGCCTCCAGGAGACGTCTCTGACACGGTGGGTGACAGTCACAGCTCACTCACCTCTGGGGCCAGTGACAGGGTCATGGTAGCTTGTGTGAGACGTCAAGGGTTCTTTATTGGTTGAACTGGTGTTAATGTTAGGTTGAACTGGTGTTCATGTTAGGTTAAACTGGTGTTCATGTTAGGTTGAACTGGTGTTCATGTTAGGTTAAGCTGGGGTTTATGTTTGGTTGAACTGGGGTTCTTGGTCAGTCGAACCAGAATTTTTGGCCAATTAAATCTACATTCTTGGGATACTCTGATAAGAGAACTGGGATATTGTGATGAAAGAACTGGAATACTGTGATGAAGGCATTGGGATACTTTGATGAGAAGACTGGTATTCAGTCAACATGACTACTCGCTAGTGTCAGTCAAGATGTTTGTTGTTTGAGAGAACATACCTGTCAGGAGAGACATATATATCATCAGGTGTAACAAGTAACATGCAACTTTTTGTGATGTTGAAAACTAGTTTTAAGAAATACTTTCTATACACAGCAATAGTAACACCCAAAAGGGTGGTTTAGATCAATCACGATAGTAATTTTGCTGAGCATGGATTCACGTGGTGGTGAGACCAATGTGGATGTCACTGTGTGTTATCATCTCGTCCTGTCTAGTGGGTAATGAAGTGTCTTCTTTTGTTTCCCAGCCACCCCCTGCTCCCCCCAGACCCGCGGTAAGTGACACACTGACGTCTATTGACAATATATATTATATATTGTAAATAAATAAAATATATATGTATGTATTACATTTTATGTATGTATTACATTTTATGTAATTATAATATATATATACACTGTATATATATATTTTTTAGTAATATATGTATGTATAATATACAGTGTGTGTATATATATACATATTTATATATACGTATAATATTATATATATAATTATATATCATGAATAAATGTTGTTTATTATAATGTCATGATGTGTTGTGAGGTGTCGAGGCTAAGTGATCTGTTGGTGGTGTAGGTGGGAGAGGGCACGTACACATCAGTGTACAGCAAGAGTGGGGCGGCCGAGTGGAGCAACGGAGCGTCTGGCTACAGCAAGGCCGCGGAGGCTGGTTTCTATGACAACCCAGGTAAACACAGCCTTGGTTACCCAGGCTCCATTTAACCCGCATGACGACTACTGTTGCCACCAGGGCGGCCTTCCCTACAACAGGGTAGATACACTGATTGGGTGAATTTTAAATAACAAATTAAATAAGAATACCCTTTTTATCAGATAATACTGTATTATAAAAACTATTCAAAATTAAATTTGTACTGAAACAGGTTAACACAAAATAAACACTTCACAAATTATCATAGTTAATTTTTCTTATTTTCTACTTATTTTGTGTGTAAATATGTTATAACTTAGTTTCATAATCAATGGCATACATTATAACCATCAATTACTATTATACACATAAATCTGTGAAGTCTAGTTTACAATGCTCAGTGACCATCTACATTATGCCATTTGTTATCATTTCCATACATTTGGTAACATTTGTAATGAAATATTCTCAACTGATTCAATCTTTCCAAGTTTCCATTATAGAAGAGGTGCTTTATGTTGTGAGATACAACAGTAGATCCACAGTCACATCACTGCAGTGAACACTGTGGACCACTGAACAACTTACAACACCAGGGGTTTCGTAGACCCTGCACCATGTATTTAGTAGGTGTAACTATGCCAGTTGAAATATTTACATAATGTTTCCTAATTTCGTTGATGCTCCCGACACTCTCAACTTATTAGTTGTAATGTTTACATTGGATATCCTATACATTCATCATAGCTTGTCATTTGCTATACGAACGGCAAAGGTGGCAGCTAGAGTGAAAAAGGGTGCCTACGGACACCACAAATACAGGGATTCCCCACCGCGACCTAATTAGATCAATTCTATAACTATGTGTTAACGCGAATGCTAAATTAGTCTCATGAAACTGGCTGTAAGCTGCACTGAATAGTCGCTGTTAGCTGTGACCTGTAGACCGCCTAATTGCTCATAAAGTTACACGGCTTTATGAAACTGCGACTATTCAGTGTAGCTTACAGCCAGTTTCATGAGACTAATTTAGCATTTGCATTAACACAAGTAACCAAGTGCGCTATAATTGCCTGTGGTAACCATGGCAACGTGTCTCTGCCACCAGGTGCCGCCGGTGGTCATTTAAAGAACGACAGAGCAATGTATGACAACAAACACAATTCAGACATCAACCCGGCGTATGACAACTATAAGACGCCGCAATGCCTCGGCTTTGAGGGGATCCTTTACGACAACAAGGAGAACGTGCAACAAGTGAACGGACAAGGTGGGTGTGGTCAATGTGTGAATTAATAAACCTTCAGCGCCTAAGTATCTAAAACACAAGAAAACAATACAACAAATGAGAATTGGGAAGAGAATTGTGAAGAATGATACAGAACTGGTCTGATGAGGACCAACACTGAGCATTTGGGGTGGGAAATGTGATTTGGGATAAATGTATCTTTTTGTGGAAGCGGATGTAGTTTTAGGTGATTTTAGGGGCGAAGGTGAGTCCAGTGAAGATTATGGGATACATCCTCGTGAGCCAGGGGTCACTGTGGCAGATTATGTCAGGACCAACTCTTCTCTACCCCGGCACATCCCTTTCAAAAACTTGTTCAGCCTCTGGTCATGTGATGTAATATTTTGGGTGATTTCAGCCACATGTTCCTTGTGTTACATACAATGTTTAAGGTGTGAATGGGTTATTATATCGGGATTCCCACCACTCATGTATCCGTCTTCAAATTGGAGCAGATATTTGCACTGTTCCCACGGTTGACACAGTAGTGACTGGTGAAGTGAGTTGCTATAATTGTATAGTTCCACACATTCTCCAGCTTTACAAGCAAGATCGGCCAGGGGTATACAGCATAGCGCAACAATATATGTATATGTGTGTGTATATATATATATATATATATATATATTTATGTATATATATATTTATGTATATATATATGCTAAATTAGTGTGCTGTAGAACTGTTGCATAGCCTTAAATTTCGTTTCAGTGGCGTTAAGAGAAATCCCATTTCTTTTACCAAGGATGCCCTTAAAACTTCATCACACAGGACGCATAAGGAATCAGTAAATACTGTTCCTTTTTGTTAGCACTTGCAAGCGTGACATGGAGTGTTATGTAAGTTATGCCTCAGTGCTGCCATTATAACACACGGCTGTTTAGTGTTTACAGCCGAATCTGTAGAAGTGGTAGTTAGGAACCCATGTATTAAACGTCTTATTGAATGATGCTGGGTTATGGGCATGCTTTGCTTCAGGACGTTGTATCATTCAATAAGTGTATGTGTAGTATTATGTCGTCACTTTCCATGGTCAGTTATTAATATTGGTAATGGTGGTCTCTCGCAATATGGAATTCTTAGTAACTTTGTCAATCCAAAAATTTGTTTGTTTCATCGTGAGTAAATAGTGTTGGTTAGAATACAGATTTCAATGGTCCTTTTGTGCAGGTGTTCTTTATAGCGAGGTTTTTGAATAACAGCCCATAATAAATGTAATACATTTACACATAATAAATTGTACACCCCATAATAACACTAGAGATTGGTAAAATGTACATGATCAATCATTGGTTTATCTAATCGATCGATGATCCACCAATGATCAATCATAAAAGCTAAGCATGTGTTTGATAATTGTCCCTGCCTGTGTCACCCTGATGTCACCCTGATGTCACCAGGTGTGAAGTACTTGTCAACGTGGATAAATGTCAAATGCCACATCCGCAAATTGTGATTGTACAAAAATAACTGAAATCAGAGTTTACGTGTAGATATAATGTGGCAACGAAAGAGACAAAGTTTATTTGCCAAAAAAACTCAGAACTGACAGGTACAGTTGGGGGAACATGTATGTATGTATTGCACAAATTGGCTGATGGGATTCTGAGATTAGACAACTGTTTGAGGGCACCAGTCGGACGTGTGTGAACCCCAGTTGCAATGTGGGTGTTAAGTCGCAAGACTGTGAAATGGACCTTTAAATAGCCTTACTTGGTTTCCACAGATGATGAAGTGTGAGACGGTACCTCATCTGTTGACTCATCTGCAGATGTTTTAATTTATTACCACGATTAAAGCTAACATAAAACATGACTTTTTGTGAAATGTGCTTATTTTGATCCATTATATATGTTATGTAACTGGTATTCCTGCCACAATCGCATAAAGAGCTATTTTTTGCTGATACTAAATAAAATTTATTCTTGTGTGTTTTGCTACTTGGTTCACAATGGTGGGTCACACTTTGATCTTATTCTGTCCTGTTTTACATCATATACAATATCCCGGTCCTGAGCATACAAATCGTGTAGTGGCCGGTAATTAAGAATGAACACATGCTGCATTAAAAATGATCAATTCATTGATTGAAAGCCTAGCACGATCCAATTGATCATTGATGAAACTGATTGATCAAAACTGTTTTTTGTACTTTGTATTCCCTGCACTTATTTGTAAGTGTCACCTTCCTCTGTGTATTTTTCTGTCATCCGTGTCCCAGTAACCAGCTGGAGTCCTACTTCTCTTTATGTTGTCTCTTAACAGTGTGTGTCAGATATGTAAAATGTGTAACGTAAGATGTCAGTAATTATATATCATGTTGTTATATATCATGTCAAGTTAGTGACATTTTACAATGACAGCATACATGTTTCACATAAAATTACTCCTTTGCACAGTTTGGATTATAAACATTTTGTTTTCATAAAATATGTAATTTTGTTTTGTAAAAAATCTTTGTTTATATCAAAACAGATTGTATATTCTAAATGACTAAACGTTTATACTTCCTCTTGTTAACCAAGATTTAAAACAATGACAATGCACCGTATACGATATGGCATTTAAAATGATTTGCTGTCATGTTGATGTAATAGAATACTTGCATGTAAGTGCGGTCAAAGAAGGAAGCCATATTTAAACAGTTCTTTTAAATTTACAGTTCCGAAACCAGAATATATGAACTACCCTGACAAACCCCCCGAGTATGACAACCCCAAGGCTTCGGTCCCACAGGTGGCACCACCATCCTTTCCGCAGCCTTCGAACGGGCAACTCGACCCGTTTGACATGCGTAAGTCTGATATCAATCAGTCAGTGAGTCAGTGAGTCAGTGAGTCAGTGAGTCAGTGAGTCAGTGAGTCAGTGAGTGAGTCAGTGAGTGAGTCAATCAGTCAATCAGTCAGTGAGTCAATCAATTTATTTGAAAACACATAACATGAAAAATAAACAACACAATTGAAGTAAATAACTACTTAATAATAAGTCGCGTGGTATGATATACAATCATGAAGAAATATACTTTGAAAAGGAGTAGACATAAAGTTATTCACTTATAAGTGTCTACCCGTGTGAAAAATTTGACAAAATAAAATTACTGGCCATTCTTAAGTACAGTATTAATTATAATCATACACTAGGAATAATGGGGATGAGAATAATTCCATCTGATATCGGACATTGGTGTTCTGAAATGATATGTATGCCACGTTTCATTTATAAAACTTGCTTCTTTTATTGCAGAATTATGTATATTTGAATGTACAAGCAGGTAAAATATCACTGAAATAACAAATTTTGCATAACTATTTTTAAATGCTATGTGTAAGATACTAGCCAGTATCAGCCATAAAACAGACATCACTGATGGGTTCAATTTTGTTCGTTAATTCTAGTTTTTCTGTATACTTTCAGCTGGTAAATAGCTTACAGCAAAATATATTTAAATATGAAGTGTAGCATTATCAATTTATAGGTAATCTGGGATCTGTACGTGAAAAAGAATTCACTATTTGTTTTTGTTACATTTTAGAGCCGTTTGGCAGCACCCTGCCCTCTGGTGGCCAGGCTGGCAACACCCTGAGCTCGCCCTACAATGAGCCTTGGTTTCAGGGAAAAATCCCCCGTCAACAGGTAAGAGACATTACCTCTGCCTGGTTGACTAATTCCCAAGGTCTTGTATGATGCCCTCCCTAGTATACATATGCTGTATATCATTGCATTGTACATACATTGTAGTGTACACATAAGTTGTATATCACTATAGTGTACACATGTGTTGTATATGATTGTATTGTACACATATTGTATATAATGTATATAATGTAGTGTACACATGTTGTATATCTTGTAGTGTACACATGTTGTGTATCTTGTAGTGTACACATGTTGTGTATCTTGTAGTGTACACATGTTGTATATCTTGTAGTGTACACATGCTGTATATCTTGTAGTGTACACATGTTGTATATATTGTAGTGTACATGTGTTGTATATCTTGTAGTGTACACATGTTGTGTATCTTGTAGTGTACACATGTTGTATCTATTGTAGTGTACACAGATGTTGCGTAATGACGGAGACTTCCTGGTGCGGGAGAGTTCCAACTCGACCGGTCAGTTTGTGCTGAGTAGCCGCCAGGGTGGACACATCAAACACCTGCTGCTGGTCGACCCGGAGGGCGTGGTCAGTAGCCTCACTTGTGTTTGTGTGTAGTGGACACGTGCTGACCGCATGTGTGTGACATGGATCTGGTGTGTGTTTGTGTTGTGTGTGTTTGTGTGTATGTGGTGTGTGTTTGTTGTTGTGTGTGTATGTGGTGTGTGTATGTGGTAAGTGTTTGTGTTGTGTGTTCATGTGTTGTGTGTGTTTGTGGGATAACTGGTTGTTGTGTGTCAGTTTGTATTGTGTGTTTGGAACTAAATGGTCACTCCAGCCTCACACACCAGGGGTCACTCCACCCCCACACACCAGGGGTCACTCCACCCCCACACACCAGGGGTCACTGCACCCCCACACACCAGGGGTCACTGCACCCCCACACACCAGGGGTCACTGCTGTTGATTATGCCAACACCAGCCCTCAGTACCCATGGCAGATCCCTTTGCAAAACTTGACATAACTTCAGCCAGTTAAATCACTCGCAAGGAGTGTGGTCGGCCTCTGTTCATGTGATTGGGTGATTTCAACCATTAGCAACTCATGTTACATGTGATGCTTGGGATGTAGTAGAACATATTCAGATACACAAAACCGTTCAGCTGCAGGTGTGGTGTGGTGTGGTGTGGTGTGGTGTGGTGTGGTGTGGTGTGGTGTGGTGTGGTGTGGTGTGGTGTGGTGTGGTGTGGTGTGGTGTGGTGTGGTGTGGTGTGGTGTGGTGTGGTGTGGTGTGGTGTGGTGTGGTGTGTCTGTGAGATACAAGATCACTTTTGTCTTGTATCACATCTGCAATTGAACAAGTGTTTCTATAACAGTTTTGAAAGCATCTAAGCCCATCCCAAATGACACCTGAAAACCAAAACAGTCTCATTTCAATTTCAGGTGCGGACAAAAGATCGTGAATTTGGAAGCGTGTCTGACCTGATTAACTACCACCGCGACAACAACATTCCAATCATCTCCAACGACTGTGAGATACTCCTGCAGACACCAATTCTAAACAGTTGATTGGCTGCAATATCAACCAATCAGAATGACGTTCATCATTGAATAGCACCCATATTGTTTTATATAAAGGGGGCATCTTGGAATATATGTGAATGTATTCCTCATACATGCCTTGTTGGAATGGTTGAAATATGTATCTTTGACTTGAAATTCTCAGTTTAAAATTAAATATTAGTTACTTGACCTATGACATTTCTACCAGATATTGTCATTTATCAAGTTACAATATACCAGTAGGTAAAATTAAATAATCTATTAACATCACAGATGATTAGTAGTATATACATACTTACAATAATGGGAGCATCATTTAGATATGACTGAGAAACCATATTATTATTATGTATGTTCTTTTTTATCTTGGGCACCAAATTTATTAAATACTTCCCATTTGGTTCATGGTGGTTTGAGGCATTGTACCAAATGCTAAATGATTAATCATGGCATTATGTTTGTGTATGGTTGATATAAATTATGCATCCGCGGATCTGTTTGGGGTGTTTTATGTAGTTTTAAGCATTCATGAGAACGGTTCATAGCATTGTGGATACTGTTCAGTAGCGTTTGTGGAATGTCAAATATGAATACTGTGATTGACTGTCATCATTGTATGTGACACCAACCAGCGAGTCTTTGCACCAGCAAGTCGACAAAAACATCTCATAGAATATGCTGGGTCTAACCAGAAATCTGCATCACAATGTTTCTGTAATTGTGAAGCATAAACACAGAACATGGTGTACCCTGTGTATCTGTTGTACACTTGTTGTACATGTGTGCAATAATTTTGTATGACGAATGAGTAATCCATGCCAACGGGGATGTCCGAATTTCCCAATCTTCATAATTAACGGTGAGACAGCCTAAGAAACCAAGTGGGTCTAAGTGTAAATAAGTTAAACAAGTATTACACTAACAGGTTGTATTTACTGTTTTATTAATAGTAATAATGCACACACAACTGACTAACTGGACTATACAAGGAATACAAATGTGGTGGTCTAAATGATTGTAGCAGTACGCTGAATAATTATGGCAAGTATCTCACTGCAGTAAATCTGTATATCTTGATAAAGGGTCTCGCTATGCACGATATGGTTTTATATCAATTTTGTAAAATATATATAATATATATATATATATAAAATGACGTTTCTAAAGTATACTACAGCAATGAAAGAATTGGTTAAGTTTCAATGTGATGTCCATTGGCAGACGATTGGTGATATAAAAGGAACTGTGGTTGCGTGGGAAGTCAAGATCTCTGCTAAACATTAGACACAAGAGTCTGAGAACAGCTTATTGTATTTCTAAGGTGGCTGAAGAAGTTTACTTACAGGAATGTGTGATATAGAATGTTCCAACATTTGTAATAACGTGATAATCTACAATTTGTGTTAGGGGGTCATCTTAGAACAATGATGTCCAGAATGAGACAAAATCACTTTCACTTTGATAACTAGTACGAGACAAAATTACTTTCACTTTGACATCTAGTACAAGACAACATTACTTTCTCTTTGATGTCGAGTACAGGACAAAATCACTTTCACTTTGATGTCCAGCATGAGGTAGGATTGCTTTCACTCTTGGAAGGGGAGTTGGACAGTTTTGTCTGGCGTCGGACAGGTATTTTAGTAATCAGACAGATAGTGTTGATATACTCAATATTTACAAACGTTCGTCTGAGGGAAGACCAGGTGAAAGTAATTTTGTCTGATATCAAATATTGATGTCCAGATATCTGCAATGATTCTCAACACGGATATCTTTAAGACTGTAAAAAGGTCAAAATTGTCAAGAATTGTGCACTACATGTAGCTTTAATGCAAATGTGCAGTTTTTCTGCGCAAAACCGGTGATATGATTGGACAACCGTTTCATTACAAAACCAGTATATGTATCAGATGCTGTTCAATGCACAGGTTTTGATTTAAATACGTAATTACTTATGATTTGTGACTGTTTGCATTTAATTAACAATCAGTCTAAATCTTGTGTTTGTTAGATTTATTTATTAGATTTGTATAACAGAACTTGTAGCATTCAGTTATTTGTTTTGTTTTGGTGGTGGAAATAATACCCTTTTGCATTATTTTGTCGTTATAAGGTTATGGGATGTTTACAGGCAGTATCAGGTCACAAAAACATTGCAGCACGACTATAATATATACATTGTTATGTACCAGTGGATAGGTTGGTTGGTCACACAAGCTGCGATTAAACTTTAGTTTCGTATCTGCCTTATTATGGGACAGAGTTGACAAGGTCATCACTTCATTGTTATCCTGAATACTCACTGTGTGACAGACGATTTCTAAACTTCTCAAACCATACGTGAGTTTGTTCTAAAGATTTAATTCAGTGCCAAATCATGATAAATAACCATAGAATGTGTGTGTGCTACTTGCTTACATGATATGTGATACATTTGTTGCAGACAAATGCACCAATAGCAACGAGTATGTGACGGTCAACGAATGTTCATTTGTGACATGACTGAACAAATAAATCACAGTTAATATTGTATGTCGTGTATGATTTCCTGTGATGTCGTCTGTCACAATCTGGATTACTATATATTTACACTATTTTTTTCTATTTACTACATATTTATACTATTTTACTTATTTATTCATTTCTAATATAGTGTGTAGTTGTGTGCCAATTTAAGTCGGTATTTTAAAGTATCATATTTGTTTTATTAGTATATCCACATTTTATCAAAGTAGTATTGTATTAACTTTTTAGTATTATTATTATTTATATTTATTATTATGTTATTAGTATGTATTTTTATTATCATTATTTTAGGAATAATCATTGTAAAGCGCCCCAGAACAATTATTCGGATGGGGCGGTACATAAGAAATAAACTATTATTATTATTATCAACGTATCACAAAAAGCAATAACGTACAGGCAGACAAACCTGGCTTTATAGTCACCTCAGTTAGAGGGTCACCTTGTAACAAGGGTCACCCCAAGTTATTTCAGTAACAGTATACAAAATTAACCCTCCTTCTGCACACCTTATCAGCAGTCGTTCTACGTACGCTGTATTCCACTGTGGAACGCACTTACTGAGGAAGCTGTCACCGCATCTACTGCAGAAGTTTTCCAGAGAGCCGCCATCCAAGTCATTCAGTCATTGGCATTTTAGTAGATTGTTTTAGTGTTAATCATGGATTGCCTGCTTTTTATTTTTATTTAATGTACTAATAATTTTATTGATCTATTTATTCTAATATTTTATTAACTTTTTATTTTAGCTCAGTGTCGTATCCTTTACACTGGATGACCGTGAAATTCAATGTACAAATTATTTATCTATTTATTTTATTAATTTATTCATCGTTTTAATGTACACTTAATGTACAGTTAATTGTACTTATCTATTTGTCATATTTATTTTATTAAGTTATTATTTTAGCGCAATGTTACAACTGCAGCATAGTGAAATATCACTTTTTAGCAGTAAATACTTGACAATAACCTTGCTATTCGAGTCAATGTACACAATATGACCCCAATACTGAGACTTTAACTGTAACTGTATATTTCTTGTCATTCTGACCCTGACAGCTACAAGATTATGATAACACAGAAATGTCTGCATCACTGATCTGATCAGATCAAACTTTTACATCAAAGAAGAAACTAGTAATTGTTTTGCAGTGTTTTTATTTGTATAATGGGCACGTCAAACAATCTTTAGAATTTGACAATCTTTGGTCCTGTCCGCCTGACTGGTGGAGCCGTGGCCGAGTGTAGACTGAGCTCGTCGTCAGCACTTATGGTCGAGGTCAGCGTGGCCAGTGTGATGTTCTCTATCCCTGCAACAACAACAGTCCACAGTCCACACAGTCAACTCTGCTTAAAGGTCACATCCTGAGATAAAATGTGCTGCACTCCATAATAACAAATAATGTATGGATTTTCAAATGGTGATGGTGAATTTTTTTCGCAGCATGAGACTGGTGTCAGTTATGGTTCCACAGCCTCTGACTGATTGACAGCCATAGAACATTCCACTTTATTGCGACACGTTGAGTCTTTGTGGAAGATGCACACCGAATTGCAAGTAAAACCTGAATTTTCTACTATGTTCCCAGTTCCCGCAACACCAAAGCCTCGAGTGATGTCATACATTTGCACATTTGGAAATTTCCAGAAAACAGACTTTTCTAAGTTGGCACTGTGCCAGGGCACTGATAAGTCAAATTATATGAATGTGCTTCAGATTTGTGATAACATTGAATAACACATGTATAAATATAATTTTATTTTTACTGATATGAGTTCTCAGATTTTTTTTATAGGATATTGACATACAAGGTGTTGTGTTCACTACTCAGCAGTGTGACATACAAGGTGATGTGTTCACTACTCAGCAGTGTGACATACAAGGTGATGTGTGAGGGGATAAGTTCACTCATCAACAGTGACATGTCAGGTGAGTGGGTGACGTGTTCAGTTGTTGGTGCAGTGATTAAGGAGCGTTTATCTCGGGGGATGAACGTTGGGATGAGTGGGGTTTGGGAGCTTCCTCTCACCTTGTTGACACTGTAGGTCGGGACAGTCCCTCTTGAAGTGTTCAACCGAGCCACACACACGACAACATCCACCTGCAGGTGACACAGGCAGGTGACACACGCAGGGACAGTGACATCAGCAGTTGTAGTCATATTAAGTCATGTGAGCGATGTGACTAATGCTTGCCACACACACACACACGGTCTCTCTCACACACACACTCACGGTCTCACACACACACGGTCTCACACACACACACACACACACACACACGGTCTCATACACACACACACGGTCTCACACATACGGTCTCACACACACGGTCTCACACACACGGTCTCACACACACACACACACGGTCTCTCTCACACACACACACACGGTCTCACACACACACACACACACACACACGGTCTCATACACACACACACGGTCTCACACACACGGTCTCACACACACGGTCTCACACACACGGTCACACACACACACACACACACACACACGGTCTCTCTCACACACACATACACACACACACACGGTCTCTCACACACACACACGGTCTCACACACACACACACGGTCTCACACACACACACACGGTCTCACACACACGGTCTCTCACACACACGGTCTCACACACACGGTCTCTCACACACACGGTCTCTCACACACACGGTCTCACACACACAAACACACACACACACACACACACACCCCAACGACACACACATACAATGTAATACAAAAAACCAAGAACAGTTATAAAGTAACATAGTGTTAGCCATTTAACTAATAACAGCACATACTTTTCTTGTTATCAGATCAGATAACATGAAACTGAATTTTGACCACATACATGTGGGAAACACACAAATTATATATTGTGTTATCTGGAGCTGTCAATGAAACAAAGTAAAATTTCACAAACTATGTAGCATATCAAGCTTGACTCTGGGTGAGAGTGACCTTTTTTGCTGTGTTCTGCACGTGGCTCACAAGAGGGTGACTACTGGGGTACATACCTTTGGGGTAGAGGCCACGAGGGTTGTCTGGACATTGCTTGGAGAGATGACCAGTCTCTCCACAGATGAAACACTTCGCATACGGAAAGGTGCCTTTGAAACACAAAGTACATGTATGAATACATACTGAAAATCTTTCAGATTAGTTCATTTATACTCTCTCAAGTTTTGATTAGCTGGTCCTGAACTTTAACCTATCTGTACAAGTAAAGAGTTCATCTTGCTAAGATGGATTCATCAGTAGTTATATCAGGATGGTTGAATAACGTCATTGACCATGTGACATAGTTTGTAAGTCCTCTCATCTCAGTGGACACGGTAGGCACTAAAAAGAACAGGTAATGTGCCTAAAACACAGTTAAGACCAAAAACACTGTTAGCAGTGAAAACTGATCGGTCGTTACTCATTATAATACTAAATACTGACAAAATAAACAACCCAACTGACACTGTACATTTCAGAAAGACTTCAACGTTCAAGCACAATTTTTTTAAACTTGAAATAATTAATGACATACAGAAATCATTAACGCGTGATTTCAGAGGGGCTCATTGCCAGAACTAATACTACTGGTGGTGTAAATTACATTGAGTTCAGCCTCTGCCATCCCAGGCCCTTCTGAGGACTGTGAATGACCCAGTGCTTCAGGTACACATCCAGTGTTTCCCCGCTATATGATGAGTGAGGTGGGCCACCTCACTGTTTTTCTGTGCCACCTTGCCCAAATTATGCTGAAATTGTCACCTTATAGATATTTTTGGCTTCAGGCTTCACACTTCAGAATGCACCATTTTGAAGGTAATTTTAAAGATTGTTCAGGGTTCCATGTCTCCAGACCCACAAAGCGTCATGTCACGCCCTCAGTGCTTGCTCAGCTGTCCGTGACACCTCACCCATCATCAGGGTCCGTACACATTTGGACATTTGAAATTCAAGGCTATTCAAGACTTTTCAAGGCTACATAAAAAAATTCTGTTTTAATGACGTGTGTGCTTTTAAGCGCAGTAAATTAAGTTAACATAAAAAATTGACTCGACAACGAAAACACGTGAAGCTAGGCTTTTACTTTTCCGGCTGTTATTCGTCACAACAATTGAGTCAAAACATAATTTTATTGACCACAATTAAATTCAAGACTTTTCAAGACTACTTTTTAAAATTAAAGGATTTCAAGGCCATGAATTTGGTCCAATCAAATTCAAGGCTTTTCAAGACTCTCAAGGCCCCGTACAGACCCATTTTACTCAGGGGAAACACTGCACATCAACACACCTTCAGGCACCCGCACTCTGCACTGGCTGGCTGTGTGCTCCGTGGAGCCACATTTGAAGCAGATGCCGGCCCCCTGCTCCGTGTCCCGCGCAGCGTTTGGACATGTGGCCATGGAGTGACCCGGCTCACGACAGTTGAAACACAACTAAACACAAACACAACAGTAAATTAATCACTCCACAAAACATTCATTGTCCAGACTCTGAGCGTCGTTACAACACACATTACACGTAGACACTTACGACAGTCTCCAGAAGTATTCATGTGACGTCTTAACTCAAACATACGGCATAAATCTGAACAGTTTATTGAAATGCTGTGCACATAGCTTTATGCAGAGACCCACCCACCCTTCATCTGGATGGGTAAAAATTGTTGTGTGAATATTAAGAGAAAAAATGTTCTGCTGCCACACTTGCTCTTTCCCATCATACTCCATGGGAAGCTGATGATTACATTAGTAGCACTCGGCATATTGAAACATTGTTAACATTGCCATTCTAGATATCTCGACTTCGAGTTGTGCCAACCATGGCCGATTTCACATCAAACGTTTGGGATGTAGAATTATTAGCAAATACAAAGTTACTGGTTCAGACTCGAATACTGGAATTTCCTAGAGTTGACCTTTGATGTGAGGGCGAGTTACACTCGCAACCAACTAGGAGGAACTACAACCAATTCATTGACCATCTGCTTTACTAATTACTTTATTTACCAATTACTTTATACTTGTCTAACCCAACCACCACCCCTGGCTGCCGGCGATGAACAGTTTGACAACCTACCTTTGTATTTTCCTTAATCTTGATCCTCTTCAGCCTCCTTTGCTCCCCTTTTGCCGCCTTCCTCACCACGTCGTCCAGCACTCTCACCTCCTCCCTCCCCAACCCTTCCTCGCTCCTCTTTATCCTCTCTATCCCTTCTGCAATCAAAGCACTACCACTGCTACAATCAGACGTTCTCGATTTTGCTACAATTTTATCTGTTGATGTCTTCTTCGTCTTTGATGTCACCTCGTGTTTTGATTTCTTTGTTTTGTGAAGGTTTGATTTGCGGTTCCTGTCCTTGTCATTTGTAGTGTGAGAGGACGTCATCTGGTCCCACGGTGTCGCTGGCAGTGGCTTCTTCTTATTGGCCGGCCCGCCCCGTGCCCAGCGAGTCATTGTTGATGATGTCCGACTAAAAAAAGGTGGATGCAAACAATAATTTTGGCACTTATGTAGAACTCGGAACCACCTAAATTTCGCCATTATAACTGTATTTTGGCCAACATTTGATACTTGATTTTGTTAATTCAATTATTTAACACCTTCTTGCGCATATTTATGTTTTATAAACGCCGTGTCGTAGCTGACTTTTGAGCTCAAAAAGACATAAACAAAAGACACGGCATAAACAAACTGTTTATCGCTCATTCCATGTGCACAGCGCAGTGACACATGCACCGCTGCGCTTGCGACTGGCACAAATCGGAGCGCTATTTGGGTCTTAAAATGCAATATTTTTGAAACATAAATATACCTGGGAATACTGATTGATCATATTTAGGATTAGACTTAGAGGTTGTGTGAGGTATCCAATATAGGCAAATATAGTCATAAATGACATAATGGCAAAACTGAGGTGGGTCCGAATTCTGCATAAGTGCCATAATTTCAATGCACTTGTAATACTATATTTATGTGGGACTTCACAGAAGGAAATCCCAGCTAGGTCAGCGCATGACAGGTAAAGGTTGACAGGTTCAACGAGACCTGATGAGACTGGAAACGACAACCCAGGCACCGGGCGATAATAAAGGTTTCAGCAACTATTATCAAACGTCAGGTACTTGGACAATTATCAGTAGGTTCACATAATCTAAAACATAAGTTACGCATAACACAATGTCGTTGCTGAGAAATCTTACCGAAGCGTAAATAATAATGTAATCGTTCAACAACAACATTCGCACAAACTACACTAGCGCCGCGTGTAGGTTACACATTCGTTGCAAACTACGTTCTCGCCATGTTCGCTAGATGGCGCCAGTTTCACGACCATATCCAGTCATCATTATCCAGGCGCCTAGCAACGGTACCAACACTGTTACCATTGAGCTAATCAATAAAACCAAAATTACCCCTCTATTTCCAACATAATAAAATGCAAGAAAGGTGTTTTTTAAAGTAACAATGATTCACATTTATAACTGATAAATCTGCTCTATTAAAATATTACATTTAAACATTTCGTCAAAATGATACATGCTGTACATTGGCATCACTACCCCATTATGAAAATGGAGTATTTCTAATTGCTCTGCTTGAAATAGGATCTTTAAGCTAAGAAATGTAAGTCTTATGTCAGTATAAGCGCATGCACTCCTACAACTAATTAAAAGACACATACGGTCCAATATTGAATACAAATAGGCCACACATGTCTTGTTTGACTACCGCAAGTCTGTGAATCTTCTGTCGGATTCGCAGCTACAAAGCCTCGGGCCGGTTCCCTTATGAGGATTTTTGATGCATTTTTGTAATCGATAAACATAAAATAATAATAATAATTAGGCAACTTATATTGCGTTTAAATCCTTGGATAACAATCTCAGAGGCGCATCATTACAAAAGGGTTAATTGATCTTCGGTTCAATAAAAAATCCAGCTGTCATCAGATTGATTGATACGAGGCAAGGTTGTAAATAAGGTATGTTTTTAAATGACGGCAGAGTTTAGCAATATTTTCAACATATTTAACACTACAAGGAAGCATATTCCGAAGAGTAGACATGTGCACAGTGCACACACAGCAAAAGCCCTAATCTTAATATCAGTAATGACTTTAGAGACAAAAAGTAAATCACAACTAGTTGATCGAAATTGGACAGGTATTCTTACAGGAGGTAGAGCTCCCCTCTCGCTGTAGGTGGCCAGTTGTGAGCCTTTCGTTGTAGCTTTCTGACATTTCCACTACTGGATCGTTTCTTTTGTGGACATATAAGCTTTTTCATTCCATTTAGGCCTATTTTAATTTTTTTTTTATAATTAACAAAATGTTATCAAGAGCAGTAAATCTTAATTTCATGATTTATTTTATTGCTGTCGCCACCTGGTAAAAAAAAGTGACAGAATAGCAAAGAAATGAAAATTATTGTGACCATTTTATAGAAGAACATCCGTCACGTGTCCAGGCACGTCATTGCGAAATAAATACGTCCCAAACGACACTGCGCAACGCCAAGCGGTCGAATACCACACGGAGAGCATCTACAAGACATTACACGAACAATTAACAGATAAGTACACTTTAGTGCAATTAGTTGCGTCAATATTTAGCGTTTTTATTGTTCCACCTGGAATAAGACAAATACTGAATGCGAGGGAATAAAATGGTCGGAGCAATATTTCATTCACCCACCATCTGTCGATCCTTCCATGCAGGGGCGTCGATCCGGTTTTAAAAGTGGGGGGGACGGGGGACCAATTTATATAGATGTATATATATATATATATATATATATATATATATATATATATATATATATATATATAGATGTATATATATATATATATATATATATATATATATATATGTATATATATATACATATATATATATATATATATATATATATATATATATATATATATATATATATATATATGACATGTATAGTATATATATATATATATATATATATATATATATATATATATATATATATATGACATGTATAATATATATATATATATATATATATATATATATATATATATATATATATGACTTAAAATACACATATGTATTTTTTTAAATATAAAACATAATTCATTGTTGGTCTGGTGCTAATTCAAAACTAAAAAAGCTATGTTATGCTATTTATAATAGTTATGTTGGCAATATATATTTGAAGAGGGGCCATGGCCTACCCCAATCACTGAACATTTGGGGGAAGACTTTAGACCCAACACTGCTTGTCTGATTCATAGAGTGACAATATGCAGAGCTTACAGGGTTGCCTTTGTAGGACTTCCCAATCCCACCTTTTGACAAAGAAATCTGTCATCACTAAAATGAGATCAAATTACACAAAGTGCATAAATCGTCCGGTTCCGCCGTAGGCGATATAAATATCCATCAGGGCGACCAGGCTGCAATCCAAGGGGTGACAGGGCAAACAAAAATTAATAATCTATTTTGTGCTTGATGGCTATATATAAATACAAGGGTGCAAAATGACAGAGCCCGGCGTGATGAATATTTACTGGACTTAGATCAAGTTGCGGGCTGTTGCCAACCAAGCAATTTATTTAGTGATTTTCCACTAGGTAGTCGGAAGTTTAGTTCTTATTATTAATTTTACTACTAGACCGATGTAGGGTTTTTAAGAGAGGGGAGTGATCAGTCTCGCTAATATGCCTATACATTTGCTTTATGAACTGAAAAAGTATGAGGACATTTCCTATGCTGACCCCCTCAGGCCGTGGGGTGGTCAGCGTCCCCCTCGTCCCCCACTGATCGACGCCCATGCTGTGCCTGTGTATAACTTCCCAATCCAACATTTTGGCAAAGAAATTTGTCATCACTCAAATGGGAATAAGTTACACAAAGTGCAGGAAACCGCCGCTTCTCTCGTAGGCGATAAGCATGAAGCAGGCGAAGGGTGAAAGTGTAACACAAATTTCATCATTTAAAATGTTCTTGTTAGCTAGAGCCTATTAATAATATCAACACAAGGTTGCAAACTGATAGAGCCCAGCAGCGGCTTACATTTTTCCGGTAGTTATAAACTTTCTGATTGGCCTTTCTGCGCGACAAATTAAAAATCATCAATGTGCAGCGAAATAACAAAGCCTTTTTGGTATAAATGCCATGTGCTGTTCGATGACTCTCCTGTGATGACTAATGTGAAGAGTTGCTTAAATTTCATTCAATACAGATTAAACTTGTAAGTCTATCAGGTCAGTGGGAGTGTGGGTTGGTCGAGATTCAATACCCTCATACCTGGTACAACGTGAGAAAAGAGAATTCGTGGTTTGCAATAGTGAACGGTTCGGGAGATAGTTATGACGTTGACAAGGGTAACATCGAGCTGGGTTATTATGATAGGCCCGAGCGGGTGATAGCGGCAATCAACAGATCATTGAAAGCGGCGTCAGACAAAAAGAACGTGATACTGAGCTACAGCAAAATCACACAAAAAGTGACTGTAGACTTTGACCCGGGCATCATGTTGTCTATGGATATGTCGAACATACTTGGGTTCAATAACTCTCTCATCAGAACGGCAAGAGAGGGTGATTCCGTGGTAGATATGGCGCAGGGTTTTTTACTCGCTTTACGTCTACACTAACGTCGTGGAATCACGTGTCGTTGGACATAGCGTTGTGCCGCTGCTGAGAATTGTACCAATAGAAGGCAAACACGGAGATGTGGTGTCCAAGAGCTTTGACAATGTGCAATACATTCCCGTCTTGCACAAAGAATTCACGACGATCGAGATCGATATAAGAGACGACGCGGGGCGTCGCGTACCATTCGAACGTGGTAGAGTGACAGTGACGCTTCATTTTCGACGACGCAAACCATCGTTTTTCGAAACATGAGTCACAGTCGCAACAGTCGCGACAGTCGCGACAGTCGCAGTCGCGCCTACGAAGACTATTACGTCAGACAAGTGGGTGAAGGATTGCCCGTGTTTGTCGGAGCTAGAGTGCAGCGAGGTCACGGACTCGGTAGTTTGTTCGGTGGCCTTATTCGAAGCGCTATGCCGCTGATCAAGAGAGGGGCACTGGCACTGGGAAAAGGAGCGTTGAAAACAGGTTTGGGTGTGGCCGGCGACGTATTGTCGGGACAGAGCATTAAATCGCCGGCGAAAAGACGCCTCGAAGAGACCGGGAAGGACATGATTGGTAAGGTGCTAGGAAGCAGTACCCACGGACCACCGGGTATTCGCCTAGTGCACCGTACTATAAAACGCAAGCCTACGAGACGTTTGGTCAGTGTCGCTAGGAAACGGAGACGGCAGAACACGCATCCAGACGATATATTCGGCAATTAGACAACCATGGCTTTCGTCCATCAGTTGTCGTGTGAGGGAATCAAGAGTGAATTGGACCTGTTTAGTCTACCGACGACTCAAACAAGCATCGAACATGCTCAATGGGTCGAGCACCAACCTGTAGCGTCGATAGGTACGGGTGGACCTATAGAGTTCTTGTTGCCTGGTTCGGGTGACCATTACCTGGACTTGGCCAATACTTACCTGTTTGTGAAAGCACGTGTGGTCAGAGGAGACGGAGGTAACCTCCCACCAGATGCAACGGTCGGTCCCGTAAACAACTTCTCTGTTTAGTCAAGTCGACGTGTCTTTGAATGGAACCCTTGTCACACCTTCCACGAACACCTATGCTTATCGCGCATACATAGAAACCTTGTTGAGCCACGGGGCGGAAGCCAACACTAGTCAGTTGACTAGCGAACTATGGTACAAAGACACGGCTGGACATATGGATGCCACCAACGACGATAACAAAGGTCTCCTAAAGAGAAAGGGTTACGTTGCCGGTAGTCGAATCGTCGATATGATGGGGCGGCTACATGTCGACCTTTTCTTCCAAGATCGCTATCTTCTCAACGGCGTCGATGTAAAAATTCGTCTAGTGCAGAACAAGAATGCCTTTGCACTTATGGCCGGTGGAGCCAATCCAGATTACAAGATAAGCATCGACGAAGCGATTTTGTTTGCTAGGAAAGCCAAACTGAATCCTGCCGTGCAGATGGGTCACGTGAAAGCACTCGAGAAGGGGACCGCCAAGTATCCCTTGAGAAGGGTACACTGCAAGGTGTTTTCCATACCGCGAGGTGCTATGTCGCACACACACACACACACACACACACACACACACACACACACACACACACACACACACACACACACACACACACACACACACACACACACACACACACACACACACACACACACACACACACACACACACACACACACACACACACACACACACACACACACACACACACACACACACACACACACACACACACACACACACACACACACACACACACACACACACACACACACACACACACACACACACACACACACACACACACACGAAAACGTTTATTTGGGTGTCCTACCGAAGAGAGTAGTGTTGTGTTGTGTGGACAACGACGCCTACAACGGCACGTTCGCCAAGAATCCGTTCCATGCCAAACACAACAAATTGAACTTTCTAGCATTGTACGTTGACGGTCAACAAGTGCCGGCAAAACCTCTGCAGCCTAAATTCGGTGCCGATGGTACCTATGTAAGAAGTTACCTTAACCTGTTTGCTGGAACGGGAAAGGTGTTTCAAGACGAAGGAAACGATATCACGCGACAGGAATTTGCGGAAGGGTACACCCTGTTTGCTTTTGATATCACACCGGATTGTTGCGACGGTCCCCATTTCAATTTGGTACATAAAGGCAACCTGCGAGTGGAAATGCATTTCGATGATCCACTCGAGCAGACGGTCAACGTCATAGTCTACGGAGAATTCGAGTCGGTTTTGGAGATTGATAGAAACAGAAACGTAGTCTACGACTACTGATAAACACGGTCACATCATGGACACGGAGCAAATAGAACGCCTCCTTGCGGCGGACTCGTACACCAAAAGCATCGTTGTCGGTGCCCTACCAAAAGACTGTCTACCTAAGAACGGCATCGCTAGTTATCCGGCGGCATTCGTGTGCAACACTCATTCGAGTGATAAACCTGGACAACACTGGATCTGCATGTTTTTCACTAATGACGGGCGTGGAGAATATTTCGACTCTTACGGCTTGCCACCTCGACAAAGGGAATTCGTGTATTTTCTACAGAGCAACTGTGCGACGAATTTCAACGACAAAACACTTCAGAGCCCGCTGTCTAACGTGTGTGGACAATACTGTGTCGTGTATTTGTTGCACCAATGTCGAGGCATCCCCGCGAAGACGATTGTGAACAGTTTCGGGAATGACCTCGTTAACAATGACTACCGTGTATTTGACTTTGTTAGCAGTTCCAAGCAGTGTCTGCGTTGATGACATTTGTCAAGAGTTGTATGCAATGTTCGCATTGCTGACTCGAAGCGTGCGTGCGTGTTTGCATACATACATACATACATACATACATACATACATACATACATACATACATACATACATACATACATACATACATACATACATTCATGCTTGTGTGTGTGTGAGTGTTCGTGTATCTTCTTAATTACAATAAAAATGTCGACACCATTTTGTGAGTTTTCAATGTTTTATTCACAAACTCAATACAACAATGTATATACACGATTACACGTGTCCATACTTTAACCAACTGACCAACGGGACCAGGGTGGACGGTACTTATACTTATACTTATACTTATACTTACACTTACACTTACACTTACACTTACACTTACACTTACACTTACACTTACACTTACACTTACACTTACACTTACACTTACACTTACACTTACACTTACACTTACACTTACACTTACACTTACACTTACACTTACACTTACACTTACACTTACACTTACACTTACACTTACACTTACACTTACACTTACACTTACACTTACACTTACACTTACACTTACACTTACACTTACACTTACACTTACACTTACACTTACACTTACACTTACACTTACACTTACACTTACACTTACACTTACACTTACACTTACACTTACACTTACACTTACACTTACACTTACACTTACACTTACACTTACACTTACACTTACACTTACACTTACACTTACACTTACACTTACACTTACACTTACACTTACACTTACACTTACACTTACACTTACACTTACACTTACACTTACACTTACACTTACACTTACACTTACACTTACACTTACACTTACACTTACACTTACACTTACACTTACACTTACACTTACACTTACACTTACACTTACACTTACACTTACACTTACACTTACACTTACACTTACACTTACACTTACACTTACACTTACACTTACACTTACACTTACACTTACACTTACACTTACACTTACACTTACACATACACTTACACTTACACTTATACCGCGATGACCTTGTCATTTTCACGTATTTTTAGTGTTTACATGCTATAACTTTGACAAGTTTCTCATATTCTGCTAAGTCGGTTTGCTAACCTCGTTCCATTTCGTAACATTTCACCGTTTCATTGTGTTACACAGGTAGTGTTTTTACTAATTTAACTAACTTAATCTTGTAACTTGTAGTAAAATGGAATATGTTTCTGTTTCAACACCATAACTTTGTCAAGTTTTTTCATATTTTACCAAACTGGTGCACCAACGTTGTATCATTTCACAACTTTTTCAGCGTTTCACCGCCATCACTTTGTCAATTTCACTTATTTTTAGGGTTTACATACCATAACTTTGTCAAGTTTGTCATATTTTACTCACACGGTGCACCAACTTTATACCATTTCACATATGTTTAGCGTTTCACCGCCATGACTTTGTCAATTTCATGTATTTTTAGTGTTTACATGCTATAACTTGTCGTTGCCCAATCCATACACGCGAGACTAGCACAGTTTTATGTCATGCGCAGACCATAACTTCCGTTAAAATACGCATCCTACCACGTGCAAAACACAACTTCCGTAAAAATGTCGGGTCACATCAGGACCATAACACAATTTCTTGCAAAATTACACATTCAATCATAGTGATAACGTTAAAAACTAGTGCCGTTTAAAGTTTCCACGCAATAACCCTGCCAACTTTTCTTATTTCACTGAGCCAGTGTCCTCACCTCGTTCCATTTCACCGTTTCACCGTTTCATTGCGTTACACAAGTGTTGTTTTGACAAATTTAACTAAGTTATTCTTGTAACTTGTAGTAAAATAGTATAGTTTTCTATTCTACGCCATAACTTTGTCATGTTTTTCATATTTACTAACTCGGTGTGCCAACTTTATACCATTTTACAACTTTTTTTCATCGTTTCACCGCCATTACTTTTTCAATTTTTGGACAGTATTAGTTCGTGAATTGTCCGTAAGATGGCGACACTAATACACGACCTATCCGTCAGAGGGCGCCACTTGACCGGTGGAATTCCACCAGTGGAATTCCACCGCTCCAAGAAAAAATACGACACACGAATTTTGAGAGTATTGGTTCATGAATTGTCCGTAAGGGGGGGGGCGACACTAATGCATGATCTATCCGCCAGATGGCGCCGCTACTGCACGACTTATCCGCCAGAGGGCGCCACTTGACCGACGGTGGAATTTCACCGGTGGAATTCCACCGCTCCGCTCCAAGTGCCTCACGATAGGACCGAGACATACTACTGTCAGAGCCAGACATGGAGCTGATGTGTGTAGTGACCATGTTATGGTACTGGTAACAATGTCATTACAAGTAAGCAGGGCAAAAATAGGAGAGGTTGCGGCGATTTGACACAGAAAAGTTAAAGAACACCAACACAAGAAAATCTTTTCAACTGGACTTGCAAAACCTTTTTGCATACTTCAAGAGGAACAAGAATTAACCATTGATAGGTCCAATAAGATATTGACAGAAACAAGCAAGAACGTTATAGACTACCGAAGAAAACAAAAAGAAAAGTGGATTAAACAAGACGCGTGGACAACTATTGATGAAAGAAAGGCAACACAAAAGAAGCTAAATGATACCAAATCCCAACCATCGAGGGAACATCTGCAGGCAAGATATATAAAACTGGACACGGAAGTGAAAAGACAGACGAAAGCAGAAAAGAAAGCTTTCATTGAGAAACTGGCAGATGAAGCAGAAGTAGCTGCACAAACTCAGAATATTGCTACATTGTACAAGATAACAAAGATACTCGTCGGCGGCTTTAGAAACAACGACGTTCCAGTGAAAGGTGTAAATGAAGATGTTATCATTGGTATTGCTTGCAGACAGACCCAGAGATAGAAATCACACTTCAAGGCCATCCTCAACAAAGAAGCGCCAAACTATCTAGCACACATTTCTGTAAGTGACGAAAACCTGGTGATCAACACAGACTGTAGAAGAAATAAAAACAACAGTCATTTCCAATCGGAGAAAGTACCGGGAGCTGACGATGTGAGTGCAGATATGTTGAAAGCTGGAGTAGAAATCATAGTTAGAACCTGGATAGAGATCTTTGAAAAGAAAAAAGAAATACCAAGTTACCGAAGAAAGAAAACTTTGGTACGTGCAACAAATGGAGAGGGGTTTTTCTTCTATCTGTCACTAGCAAAATCTTCAGTATGGTTATTCTTGACACAATTTAGTCATCCAGTGTCCCACTGATGCGCAAAGAACATAACGGTTTTCGGATCTTGTGGGTACCATGTTTTTACATTGCGGCAAATCGTGGAACAGCGCTAGGAATGGAACACGCCAGTGTATGCAAACTTCGTTGATTTCGAAAAGTCTTTCGACAGCATTCACATAGACTCTCTGTGGTGTATTCTCCGGCAATGCGGAATCCCCCCAAGTTTGTGAGCATAATCATACTGTTCTATGGTGATTTTAGGTCCAAGGTAATTTGTGATCAATAACTGACAGAGGACATGAAAGAAACAACATTAGGATTAAAAACTGGCATCAAGTGGAACTTCACAGAAACACTGGATGGTGCGGATTTTGGCTACGGAGAAATAGGATTCAAGATAAACACCAACAAAACAAAAGTACTGCGAAACAACAGTCAAACAGCAGATCCTGTAACGATTAGAGGACATATCATTGAAGAGGTGAACGAATTTACCTATCATGGGGCCAAGATGTCAAAAGACGGCAACACAGATTCTGAGGTTAGGGCAAGGATCAGTCAGGCCAGAGTGTCATTTGCGGTATTAAGGAATATCTGGAAAACCAATAAGATCAACAAAAGAACCAACATTCGTCTGTTAACGAATAACGTTTTGAGTGTGATCCTCTATGCTGTACAATCATGGAAGGTTACAAAAGGCATATGTCAGACGATAAAAAAAAATCTTCAAATAATTGTCTTAGGAGAATTCTGCCAATCGAATGGCCCAACAAAATTTCGAAAAAGAACTCCATGAAAGAACAGGCATGCAGCCCATCTCTCTCGAAGTTAAGCGCCGCACATGGAGATGGATCGGCCACATCTATAGAATGCGACTGACATTCAATCCGAGAGTTGCCTTGCGCTGGACTCCTGGTGGCAAGTGAGCACGTGGGAGACCAAAGGAGACGTGGAGGTCAGTGGAGCGGGAGATGAAATCGATCGGATGGGGGATGAAAACAGTCGGATGGCGTTGGGGCCAAGTCACGAAGTTGACAGCGAACAGAAAACATTGGCGTTCTTTGATTCCAGTCTTATGTGTGATCCCACACGTAGAGGATTAAGTAAGTAAGTAAGATTTATCAACCGAGCAAAGCATACTTCAAATGATCAGAGCTCGGAGACAAGTCCCTTTTAGATTCGGATAATAGATCGAATATTCTGGTAACCAAATCAGACAAGATGTTATGATGATGTATTCCCGTATGCCTGCATGACCAATCAGATCTTATCTTATTGTCTTTAGCAGTAGACAAGGTTTATTTATACACTTTTGTAATTAAACCTTTCTTTGAGTGGGACCTAGTTGGCCAACCGCTTTCTTTGACGGGTGCGCTCGTTTGCCCAGTACACTTTTATTTCCCTGATTAAGTAGGTCACCACTACAACGTATTGTTGCAAATGGATTTTTACGTTGTAAATGCGCTATGTTTATAACGGCGATATGACTAGGATCACATCAACTGATAAATGATATCATAACCTCTATCACATTTAGACAACATGTATTTATAGCCATGAAGGCAAACTCGCTGAGGATCTGGATTCTACACAAACTACATTAGTCCTGTGAAATGTTGCAAAAAATTACCCAGTCGATCCACTAACATGTGCCATGGCGATGCTATTTATTCAGTAAATATTGTAACATTTACCCCCAAATGTTTCATGAAAGGTAGCATTTAGAATGCATAAACGACATCAACTGACCAGGTTCACTGTAAAAACAAATAAGTAACGTACGCTTGATAATTAACGAGGGATGAAGCTGTCACGCTACTCCTATCTGTTCAAAATAACGTCGCTCAAAACGCTAACTATTTGATGACAGAGTATATGTTCACTAAAGTTTTTCATGCATACAATAACAAACAGCACATTTACACCTAATAAAACGGATGGTGACACTTATTTGCAGCTATCTATCGATTATTTGGCAGCTCTTCATGTTCTGACTTCATTGCAAATACAACATCGCATAATGTAACGTCACTCACATGGTATACTGGTTTTGCATAAACCAATTTACCATTAGAGAATACAGGTTCTGCGCGGAAGAGAGTCAATGCTACATATGCAAACCAACCAAAACGATAAACGAGAACTTACAGCATTCACATTGACTTGTTTTATTTGATTTCAGAGATCGACCGCTAGTAGCTTTATTCTGACGATCACACGGCAAGCTACGGTCCTCCATGGTGTTTTGATAAGAAACAGAAGGACCATTTTATTTTCTTCAGCTCATTAACGTCTCCATGTTACAGTTTATGTCGTATTACGTGTTGCTGTATATATTGAAAAGAAACGAAGACAAAAACAGACTAATAAAGCCTAAAATAGAGCAATTATAAACCATATATTGTACGTTGAAATATGTGCAATAAAAATTAATTAATTAGTGCTAGGTGTGCATTAATAGAATACGTTCTAAAATAACAGTGTTTTCAAATAAATACATTTATTTATAAATAATGGTGTCTATAATACAAAACAGCAAGTTACTTACCGCTAATTAAGAAATATTAATTAGGTTGTAAGTAAATAAGACAGTTTATTACTAAAAATGCACATACTGAATTCTTTGCGTTGTGCCGTTAACATGCATACACTACGTACATAGTCGTTTTCATAAGTCCATCGTGCATCCGTCAATATAAAAATGAACCTACTTTAAATGTAAATTGTCCAGCCAACTGACAACACATTGTAGGCGAAAACTTGCATATCTTTACGTAAGAATGTAAACTAGGTAACATTATATAAAAAGAGCGTAATCAAAAATTAGCTGACTGGCTATATAAAAGCTGACAGTGAAAAGTTGTATATGTCTCGCTGAAGGAAATAAATAAATAGTAATAAATACGTATAGCAACATAAAACTAAATTGATAAAGACAGTATCATGGCACATCCAAATGTAGAATACACTTTTCTAGAGATTTAAATAAAATAACTGACACATGTAGATAAATATGTAAGTAAATCAACCAATATAAAATAAATGAGCAAGAAATAAATATGCACGGCGACGTAAAATAGTGCAACTAGCGGTTCAAGCACTGTTCATACTTGCGTGTGTGCATATCACCTCTAGACTCAATCATGAACTGAAGAACAACACAATAGAAATAGACTTTGTCAACAGTAAAGTCAGAAAAGACACACATTCTATCACAACATATTACCTGTACAGCCCTATCTGGAAAACTATCGCACAGCTCAAATGTCTCAGATCCAACAGTTCCACTGGTTTACTGATCACTCCACCACCATATAAACCAAGGTCAAACAAGACAGCAACAAAATTCACTGTTCTTTTATGCATAATACTCTCAGGAGAGATCCAACTAAACCCAGGCCCCTCTAAATGTAATTCATGTAAGAAACCACTAAAGTCCAATTCACTCATCCTAACATGTAATGACTGCAACAAATCAGTTCACATTAAATGCGCAGGAATATCCAGACATGAATTTAACAGTACCTACCGAAACGTTGACACATGGCATTGTTCAGATTGCTCTACACCCTGTGGCATTTGCCACAGGGACGTCCTAAATAACCATATAGCAATCCATTGTGAGCACTGCCAAAATGGATACATACAAAATGCTGTTCAACAGATGACAGTGAATATAAACAACTAATACACTCTTCATGTTCTTGGACTTGCCCTGACTGCAATAACGTCAACTTCACAAATTCCTTCTTCGAAGATAACGAAATCCAGACGGCTAACCCTTTTGACCCCCTCAATGGTAACAATCGTAACTCAAACGAAACAACTACAAGTAGTAACAACACAACCAATAACAAGAAAACGTATAAACAGAAGAAGAGACCAAACTTCAGGTGCCTCCTCATAAACTGCCAAAGCATTAAGAAAAAGCTGCAGTGCTAAACGACCTACATAACCCAGACATAATCAGTGCAACACAGTCATGGTTAGATCCCTCAGTTAAAAACGGAGACATTTTCCCAGAACACTTTAATGTTTTTAGAAAAGACAGGGAAACAAGTACTATTGGAGGGGGTATTTCAAATATCCAAAGCTGACCTTATCATAACTCACCTAACAAACTTAAACACTTACAGTGAGAGAATTTGGACAGAAACTGAAATAAAAAGAATGAAACCCATAGTCATATGCACCTTCTATCGTACCCCACATGACTCTCAAGGAACTCAAATTGAAGAATTAGATGTATCTCTGTCTAAATTTGGAAACAAGATAAACACACATAATGTCATAATTACCGGCGATTTCAACCTTCCTAACATAAACTGGGAAAATCATCATGTCACACCTAACAGTGGATATAGTACAGTTGTTGCCAACAAACTACTCTCTCTCGTAGAGGATCATGGACTAATCCAACATGTCAATGAATCCACACGTAAACAAGGAAATGGCAACAATATCCTAGATCTTGTCTTCACAAACAGACCTGGGTTAATAAAGAAACTAAACGTAGTAGACGGCATAGCAGACTACAGCACAGTTATCATTGATGTAAATATCTCACCCAAGCGCAAACATCGCCCAAAACGGAAAAAATTCATCAGAAATAAAGCTGACCACTCTAACATCCAGAAATATCTCGATGACTTCACACATGAATACTTCTCTCTAAACCAAAACATGACAGTCAATGACAAATGGAACCTTGTTTCAACAAAAATCATCAACATTATGAATCAACATGTATCATGCCGTTTTACACCTTCCAGATTCAACCTTCCCTGGTTTAGTAAAGACTTGCAAATAATGTGCAAAAGAAAGAAACGATTATACAAGAAAACAAAAAGATCCAGAAATCCAGAAGACTGGCAAGAGTTTTGTAACCTCAGGAAAGACTTGCACAAACACCTTCGTTCTGCTAGACTGTCCTACATAAATCAATTCCTAACAACTACAATAACAGACAAACCGAAAGCATTCTGGAGTTTCATTTTCAAACTTAGAGAAGATAACCATGGTACTGGGGACCTCAACATTGCGGGAAACATAATTAGCGATGACAAAAAAAAGCAGAAGACTTAGGAAATCAGTTTAAGAGTGTCTTCACACATGAAGGAAATTCAAAGTTACCAAATCTGAACGACAGCCCACATGAAAAAATACCCAAACTAACAATTTCACTTAAAGGAGTACATGACCAACTATCAAAAAAAAATTAACACCTCTAAATCGCAAGGATCAGAAGGCTTTCCACCATGGTTTCTAAACAGATATGCCTCCCACCTAACACCTATAATACATGATATCTTCCAATCATCAGTTGACTCTGGTGAAGTCCCCAAAGCCTGGAAAGAAGCAAACATAACAGCAATTTTCAAGAAAGGAAATAGGGCAGAAACCTCTAACTACAGACCAATATCCTTAACACCTGTGATTTCTAAACTTCTTGAACACATAATTCATAGCCACATCATGAAACACCTAGAACAACATCACATCCTAGCAGACCACCAACATGGTTTTCGTGCCAAAAGGTCAACAGAAACTCAATTAATTCAAACTGTCTATGACATAAGCAAATCCGTAGACATGGCCATTCTAGACTTCACTAAAGCATTCGATAAAGTTCCACATAAAAGACTAATCCACAAACTAAAATACTATGGCATCATAGGCCCAATATCATCATGGATAGAAAGCTTCCTTGCAGAAAGAACTCAACAGGTTGTAATAAATGGATCAACATCCATACCAATTTAAGTTACCTCAGGAGTACCACAGGGAACCGTACTCGGGCCCCTATTTTTCTTACTATACATAAATGACCTACCCAATAATCTCACTTCAAATGTTCGCGCCTTTTTGCAGATGACTGTCTACTATATATACCAGTTAAATAAGACAATGACACTTCTCTCCTCCAAAATTATCTACTCAAACTTGAGGAATGGTAAAACACCTGGCTTATGAAATTTAATCCCACCAAATGCTATACAATGACATTAGCCTCAAGAAAACCGACACCAAATCACTACACCTTGTTTGGCCAACAACTTCAATCTGTTCAATCTCACTGTTACCGTGGTGTACAAATATCAAATACTTTAAATTGGACAGCGCAATGCAACTCAGTCGCTAAGAAAGCACAACAGACACAAGGAGTCTTTAGGAGAAATCTAAATAAATGCCCAACCCACATTAAATCTATAGCCTACACAACCCTTGTCCGACCAATACTTGAATATGCATCAGCATCACGGGATCCACACTGCCTAAAACATATTAAAACCTTATAAAGAATTCAAAGACAAGCTGCCAGATTTTGCACACAAAACTATTCTAGAGAGCCAGGAACAGTAACCCAACTTCTTAAAGACCTCAAATAGGACACCCTCCAAACAAGAAGAAAAATTAAAAGACTTAGCATAATATACCAGACGGAACATAACCTTATAGATATCCCGCTGGATCACTATATCCAACACAACACTAGATCCTCACGTAAACATGACAGTTAGTTCTTGCAAATTAGACAATCGGCAAACATATTTGGAAACAGCTTCTTTCAAACCACAATTAAAGAATGGCATTCTCTGCTCCCAAACACTGTCTCAACATTTTAACAATTAAGTAAAACGACCCACAATGCGCACTGGCGTGATGTGGCCCCAGGACCTTTTGCCAGTAACATATAGAGAAGTGTTTCACGCCCTTTGGATAAATACTGCTTCAAACCTATTTGTTCAGGTCGTAATACTCCTGAATCGTTTGCCAGAGCCAGGAAGTTCAAAGAGTAATATTAAACACCAATAGTCATGACCATAATGCCTTACCCACCCACCTATACGAAGGGTGGTCGTATGCACCTCCACGTATTCGTTCATACATAATCACGCGCTGACCGCTCATCTAGTGCATCAAAGCCTTTTAAACCAGTGAATGGAGAGGATGGCCGAGGTAGTTTCCATCGTATCACTACCGCCATATAGCGCCAAATACTGACATCCTGTTTTTTACTAAAACATTTGTGGAGGTCCCTATCTTACGGTGAGATTGACACAATAAAACTACTACCACTGCGTTCGGAGGATGCTATCTGAAAATCAAAATACAAAATGGCCCGACGTTGTAACGACGTCGAAAACCCGACGTTGTACTGGCGTCTCGACGTGAAATCAACGTCGTGAAGTCGTCGCGTTTCGACGTCCCGACAACGTCGACGACATAATGTCATACTGATATCGTAATAACAACGTCAGAAGAACATCACGTTTCGTCGTTCCTACAACGTCGACGCGTCGACGTCAAAAAGCTACTTTCAAAAACGTTCTGTGCATAGCTGTTTGCCTTATACACTGCATATCTGTATATTTGTCCATTTAGAAGGTAGCCAAGAAATGGGACGGTCTGGCACGGATGATGGTAAGGGTATATATTGAGCTTGTTTCTGTTTCGCATATGTTGACGTGTACATTTTTCACAGAATAATTGCACTCTATTCAAATATAAAACCTAATTCGGGTTGATTATTTCCAAATCAATAGGCCATGAAAGTATCGCGCTATAAACGAGGTTGGGGGCACTTGGGGGGAGGGAGTGCATACTTTCCATGTTAACATATAGGACTTTGTTTTGGTTGTAATAATCGGACTGTCCCCATATATTGTTTTATACTTATATTATCCGTCGATAGGTGAATATTGTTTTGCCAGCCCGGGGTAACGATGATTCTTTGCAGACGATTAAAAAGAAAAGTATGCATCTTAAAATTAAACTAACTATGCTTATTAGTCAAACTATTAACACATTACACATCTGGATTTAAACGAATTGGATTGGCGATGGGCAAACAAGTTGATTGGGAACCTTAAACATTAAAAAAAGTTTTGCATATCCCAATGTTGTAGGCTAAACATATAATATAAATGTCGATATTATAATAAACTGTAAAGGTGACATATTTAATATCATACAACATTTATCTCATATAATTATCTTATTATGGATCTGCTTAACTGAAACGATCCTTTTCTCTCAGAAGAAGTTACCAAGTAATGTTTTCTTTTCACTGAATGTGTTACATAATTATTATATACTTTATATGAACAACTAACTGGAAGATATAATATATATATATATATATATATATATATATATATATATATATATATATATATATATATATATATATATGACGTCACAGTCGGAGTGCACACCTATATACTTTGCCAACTAGCGGCATTGCATGACTGATAAAAATGTAAAATAAATTAATCGAAATTTGGTTCAAGGGTATACTTTATCGTTCATCAATATTGGGAAGACACGATCACATTTTCAGAATGAATATGTTATTGTTTGATGTTTTATGAAAGTTTCTGGACAATATTAAATCGTAATATATCAAGACAAAAACGTAGCAGTGCGCACTCCGCGTTGCAGTGCCTTTGGTTTGGCCGAATTGATTGAATTGAATCGCTTTTATTTTCGCCGCATATAACTTAACAGAACCGCACATAATTGAATTGAACCATTCCCACCGTCCATTGAGTTGATTTCTCCAGTACAGCGTATTAATGAACAGAATCGTGAAACATGTATATTTTATTATCTGAAAGATTGTCATTAACCAGCACCGTAATTTGTAACGGGAAGTCTGCGGTGTTGAAGTCGGTCGGCTTTTAGCAATATTGCCAATAAATATTGTTGTGAAGACAGTTGTTTTGTTTACCAGTTGACATTTTCACAATGGAAACATTGAACTTGCTAATATCGTTCCAATGACGTAATAGCCATTTAAACAGAATTTGGCTGCATATTTATGCGCTTAATATTCATTGTACTGTTTACGACTGTGTACTACATGGGTTGGCAGGATAAATATTTAAAAAAACAAAAACATTATCAATGTATTCAGCCCCCGTTGCCGGAGAAGAAACATTACATACTAATTCATATATGCATTCACACGTTGAAGAAAGCACTGCGTATATTGTGTATTAGTTATAAAAACCGCGTGATGTACTAGAGTGTAGTTGTTAAAACATGAACTCAAATATGTTCACGTGAATATGGCTTGGTAAAAGCTCGCCTAATCGGTGACTCGCCCATAGATACTACTATAAGAAATAAAAAGAGACAATAAATGCTGTACATTTCTGTATACAATATCTTCGATTTTGTAATGTATAATACTTTAAGTAAAGATGTGTGATCGGTTACTTAAACCAGGGTTATATTCATTTCTTTTAATAAGAAAATATCCCACACAGGAGGTAAGTGTGCAACCTGTAGTGGACTCACTAATTCTAGAGAGAAGGACAACTCCTGCGTTAGCCCAGGTTTGGGCTGTTTGGAAGTAAACCATCTAAGACCAGTGAGGACTTTCCCATTGAATAGTGTGAAAAGATATGCTAGCTACTGGGTTAGCTTAACAAAGTGTTCAGAGAAACATGACATATCTGTGGCAGTGGAAAGGCAGTTAAAAGTATGAGTATGGTCCGCAGTTTCATGCCATCTGCATTCCTGGTCAAACCTGGTATTTAGGCAGTAAAATTACACTATAAATTCATCTGCATTATATACATGTACCTCCCTTTTTGGCGAAGTGAAATGATGCACACAATTAAATTGTCAGGTGTGATTTTAGATGTGGGCTCTTATTATGTGTATACAATGTGTACATTTATCTAACATTGACAGCGTGTGTTACTTATGCCTCATGTGATAAATTAATAGCTACGAACAGAAGCAAATGCACTCTTGCCTGTGCGTCTATAAGGGACTATAATAAAAAAGAAACGCTAAGAACACACAGTCTCCTTTCAACGAG
>OZ024866.1:42949650-42967150 GCA_964017155.1 Oasisia sp. SBJ-2009
CAACAATACCCTAGTTATTTAAATCATCCTCAATTAGCCATTGACCGTACATGCGCGTAGCCAGCGATAGTTTGTATGTGGGCAACTGGACATGCCGTAAATATGGAGCGTATCGAGCGGTGGCATCTTTGTGAATGTAGTATGTCGTTTCCGTGCGGTCTGCCAATTGTGATCCGCCTTTTAGTGTGGCCCTAGTGTGGTTTTCCTGACAGCGCTTTTCACTGGAATTCCCTTTGTCGAGGTCTAAACCAATCAGAGAATTCTAACTGCTGAGGCTCACCAGAACAATTTTTCGTCTTTTGCTGCTTTTTATCTTAAAATGGCATATTATGTGAAAATAAGTTGATAGGTAGTTGAAGAAAACAATATATAGTGTATGGGGAATGCTGATTTACTGGGAAATTGTATTTTAAACATGGCGGAAGTCAGAATGCAACTTTAATACAATACAATGGCATGTCATGAGTGTGTGGAAAGGCGCAAGACACGTGTGGATTATTGCCTGCATGTGTTTATTGCATCCAACGTTAGCATCATAAAGTAGCTGGCTACGAATTATAGGCGTGGCTGCGCTATACCACCGAGTCGGACAATACGTCACGTTCAAGTTCCAATATACGCAGGGCTGCTGCACCCGCGTGCAGCAGCTTATATACGGGTACAATTGCGTACTTATACACGGACTACATTGCGCAAGCAAGCAGTTAACACCCTGCGACACTCTTCCCTCCTTATGTATTTTAGAGTAGCGAAACCGCTGTAACAGTTATTGCTGGGTTAGGGACAAGTTAGGATCCTGCCACATTCTTCCCTCCTTGTATATTTTAGAGTGGAGAAACCTCGGGAACGTAACCATGGAACAGGCCCCGCCACACTTGCCTCCTACGTATTTTTACAATATACTGTGCTTAATATAAAATAATGAAATATTGCCCTACTTCTATAACATATAAACGAACAAATACAAAAACCTGCAACAAAGACAAATAATAAAACAGTTCACGCAATTATTAAAGTTCACACTTGTGCGAAAGGTCGTATGTAACATGGAGCCTTGTTGAAAGTCACTTTCAATAAAGTGTCACTGCATGTGTACGAATCTTAAATAATAATGATAATTACTGTCCACGTTTCGTGTACCAACCAACACATGGCATGAGTCTGTATGCTACCAGATGAGAGAATGTTCACATTTGTCTAACTAGTCTTCACGGAATGTTCCACGACACATAGTTTTGAGCGTCTTCGCAGGTGAAGTCTGAGGTCCGCACATCGTTGTACGGACATGCACGGTGTTTGCATGCTCTTTTACTCTGCCATATACCGCAGTCTATGACCCCGGCAGAATAATCACTGACGTCGCATCTCGCATCCATCTCTGCCCTGGCAGCGTCTTCGTGTCCTGCCACGTCACAGCGGTGGTCGGAAACATCAATGTCGGCATCGTCTCGACCAAGCAGTGATTCAGTCGACCGTCCGGCGACGTCACGCATGGTTAACCTGACGTCCGCATTGGAGAGCAATTATTATTGCGTCGGTTCCACTGCAACAATAAACTCAAGAGGCACCAGCAGGTGCCATGATATTAGTCACTAGTCGACATAACTCAGACTGACGCTCGTCGTTGTAATTAGCGGGTTATTTCGCCTAGCCATACGAAACGTTAACACCTATTAACAAAGGTATAATCATACCTCTTCTGCCTACTATTGACATTATGACTCTATCTTTTGCAAGATTCAACTAGCGGTTTAGATGTAGGTATAATCATACCTTTCCGGCTGAACCATGCTGAACATTACTACATGTATATTAATATACCAACCCTTGATGACATTGACTTCTGTCATTGTAGCTTGTATGGGTATGATGATACCCGCTTTTGGTATGATCATACCGTTCTTAGCTTATGGGTATGGTTATATTCAACATTGGTATAGTAATACCGTTCATGGGTATGATCATACCCGACCTTGGAATAATCATACCATTCATTCATGGCTTTCGCAATGAGGGCGGCGATCCGCAGTACAACCCAGGGCCCGTACTCTCGAACGACTTACGAATTTCTTAGCGCCATTTTTTCGTAAATATGGCGTCGAAACTGCCGTAAGTTACGATTTTTCGTAAATGCTATTCTCGAAACAGTTAAGATAAGAATATTCGTAAATATGGCGTCGAAATTTCGTAAGTTACGAATTTTCGTAAATGCTATTCTCGAAACAGTTAAGATAAGAATATTCGTAAATATGGCGTATTTTTCACCGTAAGTTACGAAATCCAGATAGGTCCCGTAACTTTTTCGTAGCCGTAGGTATTGCGTTAGTTCATTCAGACATCGATTTCTCAGTTATTATTGTATTACAACATCGCCAACATACATTTAATAAATAGTGTATGCTTCATTGAAACTTGTGTCTATATTGTGTCTATTTTATTGGCCGTCGTAATTGCATAAATACCGTCTTTGAAAGCAGATTCCGCATAGACCCATTGGCATTGCGTCAATGCAAAAAGCCACAATAGAAATATAAATAACCGGGACCAGCCATTAAGCGGGACCGATTAGTAATTCGCCGCAATATTTGCAGAGAGTGTGCTCGATACAGTTATTATTAGTTTTTATAGCTACACATGAACCTTTCCGTTGTATAATACATCTGTATTGCACCCGTGAATGCAATGGCATGGACATGTACATAATTGATCCTCCAACAATATAATTACATTACTTTTTATAAAAGAAATTCAAACATCCTGGATATATGATTAACAAATAAATATTATTACACGATATGAACATTTCCAGTACGTTAAAAGATAAGCTTTCCCATCTGACATCTGTGGGGTTTTATCCAGCAAGAAGGTATAAAGTATAAATGGTGTTCGATCAGTACTACTACCACATTTAAAGTGCAAGAACCAACCACGTCTTTATTGATTGCATTTTATTAAAACATAATTTGTCAAACAATGACAGTACTGTAGTTATGCAAATACACCTACTTTGTGTCAACAAAATGAGCATGATGTGGTGATGTGCAACTATTGATTTGTAGGTCCCTTACAAAAACAACTAATGGCATACCACTGATTACTATTGAATACCAATCAGTGTCATTCAGTACCATGCAATGATATTTTAGGATCAGCGGTACTCTCTATGGTAATTTAAAATACAATTCAATACCACTGAACGGTACAATGAATCCAAAACATCATCAAAAAACCATTCAGATACCATTCAAATACCTTTGGCCATAATAACCCCTAGTACCATTCAACGGCATTTTTTGTAAGGGGTGCCAGTAATCGCATTTAATTTCTCTCCAAAACAACTGACAGTGACACACAAATATATATATATATATTTTGACCTTATATTTTACAGATCAGCATTTGTAATTCTGATCGATATAGATTCTTCACGTAAGATATATGTATAATTTGACATATGATTTATGTGCATCCTAGAAATCCTTATGTTTTCTTAAAAATAAAACAAGTACCATTATTAACATTTTATAAACATTATGGATATAATGAACACTGTAATATTATAATAATGTCATGTTATCCGAAAACAAAAAACACCACTGATAGGAATAGACACACTAAATCAATATACCCGGTAGTATTCCTATACACACTAATTCAATACACATGTAGTATTTCTAGTTTTCATGACATGTTCAGGTATCAGTGTATTTCCAAAAACACTCCACTGGGAAGAAGTATGCCACATCCACCGATAACATTGCAGGCAATGGAGAACCAAGTGAATGTAATAAAATGTTGATGTCATTGCTGCACAACCCCATGGTGCAGCACACATTGTGCATTACTGGTAGAACTGTTGACAACTTCAGAATGGTCTATAGCTAAAGTGTCATCTTGATGCTGCAGCAAGTTCAGTTGTAATCTGCATATTTTAAAATGCAAGGTGCAGCATTCATTCTCATTCAGTGTCTCTCTGAAAATATACATATTATGTGATTTATATAACACATCATAAGTAATTTATATTTCACTTGTTAATCAATACAAGCCATTCTAGTCAGTTTGTTTTGTTATATTATAGCTGAGAAAAAAATCATATTGTTTACACACACAATGCAGTGATGTTTTACATATAATAATTGATGAGACTTGGGCTAGATAGATACTACCTACCCCACGGAGGGTGAGTAATTGAAATCATAAGAATAAGGTAACACATTGTCATCAATCGAGCTCAGAAGCAAATACATTACATCCATGTGAAAACTGTGTATGGTATGCAATATTCAAGTTGTAAACAGGTGCAACATATAACAGCTTGTTTATGCTTACATTTTGGGTAAAGACAATTTTCAGTTGGGGAGACCTATTTTAAATGGTAACTCCTTAGTAATTATTTCATAGAAACAGTTTTCTTTATTGTTATACCATCAATATGTTAACTGAGTTGTAAGCAGCATGCTGACAAAAGAAGACATAATACAAGGCATTATGCCGTTTGATTATATATCAGTACTGCTCTAATACATAAGTAGGATAGGGTGGCTTAGGTGATCTGTCAAATTATGGGTACGTGCCAAGATGCACATACCATCACACAATGACAGCATATTGTAACTCACCTGTTATTGGTACCAGTTTGCAGTCTGGGTGTGTCATCTTGGTATTTGGTAGATTATGCTGGGCTGTGTTCTGTAAGTATACAGAATATATTATAGTTGACAGCATGCAATGCAAAATTGAACATGAAAGTACTTATGTAATTGTAATTATATTATTTAGAGTGACAATGTATTTTTTTTTTATAATTATATATCACTATAACATAATATGTACAGTGTTTATGGACTACTGATGTTTGAGATAATCTTTATACTTCACCAATATATTAGAGTTAGTCTCATACATTAAAATACCATCTGACACAGTTTATATTTATGAATTTGTCCCAGGTTCTAGACCGAACATGTTGCTTTAAATGAATAAATACTAAGATATAATTTACAAGGTCATGTTGAAACCCCATGACGCACACCTGTGTCATAATTTTCCCTTTGTACCTAGAACGGTTGTTCAGACAATGCGACACCTAGATCCTAGTCCTGGCGTAACAAATTACACTGAGTCACTGACTCAGTGATTAGTAATAGTATTATTATTTAAATCTCGCATTTCGTTGATTTGTCGCCGAGTCTTAGTCTTAGATAACCGACATGACACACGTACGAACGTTTTATCGTATAACTGTACTCAAACTAACCTGTAGGCAAGCTATGTTAACGTAGTTAGTCCTCGGGTAGCAGCAAATTCGTAATCACTGCAACTGTAAACCTTGACATTCCATTGACTGTCAACTCAGCATTCTGTCCCTTACAAAAAAATACCATTCAAATACCATTGAATGGTACTAGGGGGTATAATGGCCAATGGTATTTGAATGGTATTTGAATGGTACTTCAATGGTACTTTGGTGGTCTGCCTATATAAACAGTTGAATGGTATTTGAATGGTATTTGAATGGTCCTAGGGGGTATAATGGCCAATGGTATTTGAATGGTACTTCAATGGTACTTTGGTGGTCTGTGTATATAAAGAGTTGAATGGTATTTGAATGGTATTTGAATGGTCCTAGGGGGTATAATGGCCAATGGTATTTGAATGGTACTTCAATGGTACTTTGGTGGTCTCTGTATATAAACAGTTGAATGGTATTTGAATGGTATTTGAATGGTATTTGAATGGTACTAGGAATACTGTTCAGTGGTATCTGAATGGTACTTGACTGAATGGTATTCTGAATGGTCCAATGGTATTCTGAATGGTACTTATAAGAAACGTTTCAGCTTCTTCGTCAATGGTATTCTGAATGGTATACCATTCAGAATACCATTGACGAAGGAGCTGAAGAGCTTCTTATAAGTACCATTCAGAATATCATTGGACCATTCAGAATACCATTCAGTCAAGTACCATTCAGATACCACTGCACATTATTCCTAGTACCATTCAAAATACCATTGACAAATACCATTCAAAGGATAAACTAATCAATATATACCTAGCTTTACAGAGATCATATGCACATATAGATCAAACTGAAAACATAGTCAAGATAAATTAACAATGTTTTAATACGTTAAGTCTGCTGCTCTCGAACGTACATAATTATATACATGCACATCAAATCTGAAATATCATAAAATATTATGTCCGTCGATCAATCTTCACATTTGTCTTGATTTGTGTTCACTTTGGACAGCTTTGTCCTACGCGTCCAAGGTAACCTCAAAGCCGTTCTTCTGGTCTTCGCCCAGAAGTGGGTATACTTCTCGAACATATTCTGGGAAAAAAGATTTATCAATCACTAGCTCGAATGAAATGTTTCTGTTTTTTTTAAACAATGTACAATTAATGCAGCTATGAAGTGGTTTTCCATGAAATTATATTATACATGTTATGATAATTATATAATACAAATACAATAATGGAACTTGGTTTCATCTTTATTATGGCCACAATTCACTTCTAGCTAGATATTTTTCTTTATAAAATCTTTATACAATTGCAAAAGTACATTAATTATAAATTGATTGAGCCATAATAATAAAGCAAAGAAGTAAAAATAATAATAAAAGCACACTATGTTTTTCAATCTATGTTAACCAAAATATGTTATAGTGTGCTTGGAATATATTATAAAATATTAGCAGTTTTTGGATATATATAACAAATACATATATTTTGTTATTTGATTAATCAGGCATTGACAGTAATTTTAAAGAAAAAGTGTTACTAGCATACAGTCAAATTTAATTTAACTTATTTAGAAAACACATTTAGAAGGTAAACAAGTATGCAATTTTTTCAAGATATACACACACGGTTTCGTTAATTCGTTTTCAAACAATCCCTCACAGATTAAACAGTTATGCCGTCGAGTCAATGTAAACAAGCCGATGTCCACACCACAGGGCCAGGCGCATATCAAGACCGCAAAGGCGATGTCTTGCGATTTATGAATAAATCCCCAAAACTAAGGCCACATAATTAATAGTTAGTCTGTATCGCGCAGATTTATTGTTTAAATTTTAAATGTATATAAGGTTGCTAATTGTTTCTATTTCGACTTCGCAATGCACACGCAAGACGTCGCCTTTGCGGCTCTGATGCATCTGGGATACGTTAACTGCTGTGAGTGAATGACATCGCCACGGCTTGTTTACGTCGACTCGATACGACTTACCTCAACACAATTTAACAAATAATATCTTACTTCTTTGTACCGGAAATGATATAGAATAACATTCCGAATACATACACATTGAAAACAGGTGATAACACTTTTAGAAAAGGCCGTCATAATTTAGGCCAGTTAACTGGAAGATTACCGAGCTTTCCGTCAGTTGCCGAATCCAAGTCGACGTCGAAAGTGGTCACTTATTCAATATTGACAATCTATGTCGTGTTGTCATCCTCAAAATTTACACAGGCATAACACTGTACCTCCATTCTGCATCGATGGCGATTTGAGATGTAGATTTCTAAGATGTTTAACGTCCAAATTATGTGATCGACGGAACATTGCGAACACAAGTTCATTTCATACAGATTCAAATATCCCACGATGAGGCCCGCAGAAATCAGCTGCCGTATTCTGATTGGTTTATTATTTGTAGACTTAAATACGATTAAACATTCAATAAGATAGGGTAATCAGTTATAACAGAAAATAAAAAATAAGAATAATGTATCTCAATTGAAAATGAAGAATACATAAAATATATAACTATGTAACAACAATTGATTAATCAAGTGAGCTGCTGCGAACTCGAAGTCATGTGTGGTTCAATGGTATCGAATGGTATTCTTAAATACCATTGAGAGTACCATTGAAGCCTGATTATATCATTGAACGGTCCAATGGTATTGAATGGTACTTTTATATACCATTGAGCGTACCGCTAAAAATGCTTTAACACTGGATGGTCCAATGGTACATACTGAGTGATATTCTCAAATACCATTGAGAATACTACTAAAGTCTGATTTATTATTGAACAGTATGGTATTGATAGAATCATTGAAACAAGATTTTATTATTGAATAATCCAATATATATATATGGTACTGAATGGTATTCTAAAATACCATTGAAAATACCACTGAAGTCACATTTATTGTTGCACAGTATGTTCCAATACCATTGAGAGAACAACTGAAACAAGATTTTATCATTGAATGGTGTGATTTATTATTGAAAGGAATGTTCCAATACCGTTGCGAGTACCATTGATGCCTTATTTTATCATTGAATGGTCCAATGGTACTGAATGGTATTGAATGGTATTACAAATTACCGCTGAGAATACCATTGAGTCCTACTGAAATACCATTGAATGGTCCAACGGTACTGAATGGTATTCAATGGTATACTATTAGCTCTTTTTTGGTCAGGGCCATTGGTAGCAATATTGTAATGGTATATTTTGTAACATGTCAAAATTAGTCTATGACACTTGAGAATACCACTGAGACATAGATATATTACTTTAAAAGTTATATTCAGATACCATTGATTTATCTTGATTTATCATTGATCTGCACGGTCCAGTGGTACTGAATGGTATATTCAAATATTATTACTTGAGATTACCACTGAGACATCAATATACATTTTACCTTTAAATATTAATTGTATGTACCACCGAAACAATATGTATCGTACATGATTACATTTCAAATACCACTGAAACAAGATGTTATCATTGAATGGTCCAATGGTATTCCCAAATACCATTGAGAAAACCACTGAAGTCTGATTGATTGTTGAAAAGTATGTTCAGATACCATTGAGAGTACCATTGAAACATGTTTTACCATTGAGTAGTCCAATGGTATTTTACGGTATTCTAAAGTACCATTGAGAATACCACTGAAGTCTGATTTATTGTTGAAAAGTATGTTCAGATACCATTGGTAGTACCATTGAAACATGATTTATCATTGAGTAGTCCAATGGTATTGAACGGTATTCTAAAGTACCATTGAGAACACCACTGAAGTCTGATTTATTGTTGGAAAGTATGTTCCGATACCATTGACAGTACCATTGAAACAAGCTTTATCATTGAGTAGTCCAATGGTATTCAATGGTATTCTGAAATACCATTGAGAATACCACTGAGAATAATATATACCACTGGATTGTCCAATGGTCCTGAATGGTATTACGAATTACCATTCACAGTACCATTGAGTCCAACAGAAATACCATTGAATAGCCCAAAGTACCATTGAGCCTACTGAAATACCATTGAATGGTCCAATGGTACTGAATGGTATTACAAATTACCATTGAGAATACCACTGAGTCGTGCTGAAATACCATTGAAAGGTTTTGGAGTATAGTAGGATCGTTTACTAAGAAGGGATACGCTTGGTTGGTCAGGGTGTTGACCCGATCTCCAAACCTCTCCATATTCTCCCCCTCTTCCTGTCGAACGGTGGACAGTTCTGCCCGACCAGTTATGATTAGGGCGTGTCTCCTGCTCCCACATCTCTCATGGAGTGCAGCAATGCAGTGTGCATATGTGTTGCGTGCTATCTGGGAGAAGCTTCGGTGAGCTGTCAGTGCAGGGCCCTCCAAACATGACACGAGCCGTACCAGCCGTGCCCAGTCGTCCCAATTGTAGTAGGTCGCGAGGAACTCAAATTGATGATACCAATTGTGCCATTCTCCGACTTTCCCATCGAACTTGTCGAGATTCACATATCTTGATTGTGTATTTGCGACACTACGACGGGTTTCATCGGGGCCCTGGTGGTTACCTCAGTAGTAATGTAAGGTGATATCGCTGGGGACTTGGAGCGGAGCGGAGGAATTCATCCGGTCAAGTGGCGCCCTCTGGCGGATAGATCATGATCTAGCGGCGCCGCCTGTTGTACAAGTCACGAACTAATACTACGCAAATCCGTGCGTCTTATTTTTAAGTGGTTAGTGTCGCCCCCCCCCCCCTACGGACAATTCACGAACTAATACTGTCCAAATTCGTGTCTTATTTTTTTTTATTACGTCAAAATGGCGTTAGGGGTTATATAGCGTCCCCTCGCGGATAGATGACGAATTATATACTTGGTGAAAGAACAGGTGGAGTCATCTGCCGGATACGTATTCGGCTAATCGATCACGTGACTTAATATTATAGCCGTCAACGGTGTGTGTGTGTGTGTGTGTGTGTGTGTGTGTGTGTGTGTGTGTGTGTGTGTGTGTGTGAGTGTGTGTGCGTATGTGCGTATGTGCGTATGTGCGTATGTGCGTATGTGTGTATGTGTTGCCTTCAATACGGACGGATCTTTATCAGATACTGATGTGTACCTTGCACATTGCCCACGCCAGTAACACATGTGTTATTATTACGCGTATACATTTATGCCTATATAAAATATAACATGCAAGGCAGTAATTACACTGCCGGACAATTTATTAGTTTTCATCACTTACAAACCAGAATTGTCAACAATTGTCTACCTTTATTTTCTTTCAAAACATATTATTGAAATACTCAAACAGTTGTAGTTGTACCTGGTTATTGTTTATTGCTCGCAATACACTGTAGGCTCAACACTTCTTAAATAGTATGTAACTATCATGACATAGACACATACCAGGCAAAGCAATGTTCACATTTAGGTGTTTCATCTCTTCAAAAACTACAATAATATGAAAATTTATTACTGAAACGAATCTTGTGTTTGCATGAACAATGTATTGCATCAATTATGCTGAGACAAGGTGTTCTGGCCAAGGTAATAAGCTATGTTGGCTGAGTCACATGCAGGGTTCAAACTAATAATCCTTCGAGTGCAGCAAATAGGTAACAGCTTTATTTTTAAAGTGTGGTTGCTCTAATAATAATAAGACACTTTATTTAGACACTAAAATCCAAACTACAAACTCTGCTCAGAAGTATTCACAATAGTAGTTAAACAATTATCAGGAATAAATATAATAAAAGTACAAGTAGATCATATGAATATATATCGTATAGCGAAATCATTGTTGTACGAAAACTGAACTACAGAAACTATAACTAATCAGAGATGCAACTATTGTTATTTATATTGTAAGTTAATGTAGTCAAGAAATAGAAGTATATAATTTATGTATGTATGTATGTATGTATGTATGTATGTATGTATATATATATATATATATATATATATATATATATATATATATATATATATATAGAGAGAGAGAGAGAGAGAGAGAGATAGAGAGAGAGAGAGAGAGAGAGAGGCAATTGCAGAATAAATAAGAATACAATATTATACATAGTAGTTAATTAATAATAAATGATTACAGCAATACCATATTTGTGTCAATTGTAATTAATAAAAATTAAAATATATATGAATTAGTAAAGAATTAATAAATAGTCAAAAGTATAGTTAGTCTCTAGTTGAGCTAATGAAAAATAAACACAAAAGGATGAAATGTACAGAATGAATAGACATTACAAGCAATCTTGAATAATGTTCTAGCGTCAGATATGTGAGACAGACACCGTCATGTGTGTGACATGTAAGACCTTCAGCAGTCCTTGCTTGATGAAACAATTCCCATTTTCTTCCCGTAACTCTCCCATCACGTTTCCTCAGTTCACATTTCAGACGTGCTAAAGACATTTCTTCATATTGCGAGATAATTATGATAATTTGTACTAAAAACAAGTGAAAAGGCTAATCTTATTTACGTCGTGCCGATGGAGTTCTTATTTACCCCGAACCTTCTAGGCCCGGTGACGTCTGGCGCCACCTGGCGAACACAGCCAGAAACTGACTTATAAAGTGTTCCATTGTGAATGTTATGTTTTACAATTGTGATAATTATGTCATTATTGCAATTTTATGATGTTACAAAAAGGATTATCTCAGCGGGCTATAATACAACATACATAACCAGTATTGTTGATTATTGTCTCAACGTATGCATGTAATCTAGTCATCTTATAGTATATGCCAGTCTAAAATGAATTTCTAATATTTGAAAATGTGAGAACAGTCATTAAAAACACAATACCGATACTCGAACACTGTTTTATCAAAAGCTTTACGTAGCGAACGAAAACAGTGTTTTCTTTGTAATTATAACAAACAATTAAAAACTAGTTGAGTTCTAATATGTGTTCACGTGTTAAAAGAAAATCTAATTGGCTACTTAAAAAGAAAAATACAAACATTGACACTAACACCGGCCGACACCACTTACACGGTGTGACTTCACTAACACGGACCGACACCACTAGCACGGACCGATACCACTAACACGGACCGACACCACTAACACGGACCGACACCACTAACACGGACCGACACCACTAATACGGACCGACATCACTAACATGGACCGACACTACTAACACGGACCGACACCACTAACATGGACCGACATCACTAACACGGACCGACATCACTAACATGGACCGACACCACTAACACGGACCGACATCACTAACACGGACAGACACCACTAACATGGACCGACATCACTAACACGGACAGACACCACTAACATGGACCGACATCACTAACATGGACCGACATCACTAACACGGACCGACATCACTAACACGGACAGACACCACTAACATGGACCGACATCACTAACACGGACATACACCACTAACATGGACCGACAACACTAACACGGACATAAACCACTAACATGGACCGACATCACTAACACGGACAGACACCACTAACACGGAGAGACACCACTAACATGGACCGACATCACTAACACGGACCGACACCACTAACACGGATCGACATCTCTAACACGGACCGACACCACTACCACGGACCGACACCACAAACATGGACCGCCACCACTAACATGGAACAACACCACTAACACGGACCGACACCACTAACATGGACCGACATCACTAACACGGACCGACACCACTAACACGGACCGACACCATTAACACGGACCGACACCACTAACATGGACCGACACCACTAACACGGACCGACACCACTAACACGGACCAACACCACTAACACGGACCGACACCACAAACATGGACAGACACCAATATCACGGACCGACATCACTAACACGGACCGACACCACTAACACGGACCGGCACCACTAATACGGACCGACATCACTAACATGGACCGACACCACTAACATGGACCGACACCACTAACACGGACCGACACCACTAACATGGACCGACATCACTAATATGGACCGACACCACTAACATGGACCGATATCACTAACACGGACCGACATCACTAACACGGACAGAAACCACTAACACGGACCGACACAACTAACACGGACTGACACCACTAACACGGACCGACACTACTAACCTGGACCGACACCACTAACACGGACCGACACCACTAACACGGACCGACATCACTAACATGGACCGACATCACTAACATGGACAGACACCACTAACACGGACCGACACCATTAACACGGACCGACATCACTAACATGGACCGACATCACTAACACGGACCGACATCACTAACATGGACTAACACCGACCGACACCACTACCAAACTAACATGGACTGACATCACTACCACGGACCGACACAACTAACAAACTAACACCGACCGACACCACTAACAAACTAACACGGACCGACACCATTAACACGGACCGACACAACTAACAAACTAACACCGACCGACACCACTAACAACCTATCACGGACCGACATCACTAACACCGACCGACACCACTAACAAACTATCACGGACCGACACCACTAACATGGACCGACACCACTAACACGGACCGACACAACTAACATGGAACGACATCACTAACATGGACCGACATCACTAACATGGACCGACATCACTAACATGGACCGACATCACTAACTCGGACCGACATCACTAACATGGACCGACACCACTAACATGGACAGACACCACTAACACGGACCGACACCACTAACACGGACCGACATCACTAACATGGACCGACACCACTAACATGGACCGATATCACTAACACGGACCGACATCACTAACACGGACCGAAACCACTAACACGGACCGACACAACTAACACGGACCGACACCACTAACACGGACCGACACCACCAACCTGGACCGACACCACAAACCCGGGAACGACACCACTAACACGGACCGACATCACTAACATGGACCGACATCACTAACATGGACCGACATCACTAACACGGACCGACATCACTAACATGGACTAACACCGACCGACAGCACTAACAAGCTAACATGGACTGACATCACTACTACGGACCGACACCACTAACAAACTAACACGGACCGACACCATTAACACGGACCGACACCACTAACAAACTAACACGGACCGACATCACTAACACCGACCGACACCACTAACACGGACCAACACCACTAACACCGACCGACACCACTAACACCGACCGACACCACTAATACGTATGCACATGTAACAGACGAATCAACGCTAATATGCACCAAACAGCAAAAAAGAGTGAATGGTTTTGGTGTAGTCATAATAGCACCCATTTAGGCTGTTCTAATGATATCTAGTGTTGTTAAACCGCATTATCTTAGACGTATTTCATAATTATACAGCAGCAAGTATACATAGACTTCATGTGGCTTACAATAATGTGTTTCGCTTATTGCTAAATCAGCCTAAATATTGCAGTGTCTCCACCATGTTTGTAGAATACCATGTACCAGATAGTAAAGCTGTAATTAGAAACCTTGTATATACATTCATGCGGAGACTTGATACCTCTTGTAATAAGTTGGTAATTGCAATTACCAACAGTGATATAAAATGGCAATCCAGGATAAGACGACATTTGATCAAAATGTTGTATATATATAATAGTTTTTGATTGAAAGTACCATTGTGCAATGTTTTTTCTATTGACCATGTGCAATACTTTTATATTTTTCTAGCCACTTGTAATTTTTTATGTTTATGTGGGCATCTGTATGACAGTCTGAAATAAAGGTATTGAATTGAATTAACTAAATAAATTATTCGGATCTTTGTTTTCTCGATCAACAGTCGGGCGTTCCACCGACTTCACCGTGTCGCCACGTCGCGTGGTGAGACGACGTTGCGTTACGTTGTCGCGGTTATATATATATATATATATATATATATATATATATATATATATATATATATATATATATATATATATATATATATATATATATACTAACGAACAACCCGTAGTATTTATGCCACAAATGCTTTGTCCTTTCGCTGCAAATTGATGATTTTACATTTATTGCGCATGCGCAGAAACGTCGATCGGAACGTTTTTAACGCCGGAAAAATGTAAGCGCGACAGCGTTCCCGTCGCGTTATGTTGTGTTTACCTGCAGTCAACTGACCCGCCGCTTATCGGCCGCTCGTAGCCGCATACCAGCGGGGCTTGTCCGGCCAACCCAGGGCCACGGTGGTGAGCGCTAGCGTCGCTCGGACACACGCGCTGACCGACGCGTCCGCTGCCTTCCGGTGTCCAGTGACGGCCGTGTGGCTTTGACCCGAGGCGACCCACCAGCGAGGTATGCCGCATTTGCATGCGCTGTTGTCGCGCGCTGCAACAGTCGGTGTCGTCTGCCCGTCGTGTTGTCGTCTGCTCTCTGTCGTCTGCTCCCGCGCGCGCGCGCCGCAATCAGTGTCGTCTGCTGGCCGCTGACAATGTAGCGTAGTGCCGGCTGTCGGGGCGTCAACTCTGAGTTACTCGGCGGTGACAATGGACAGGTTCGTGGAGCTGGCCAGGAGAGCGCTGCATGTAAGTACTCGCCTGTCCAGTTGTAGATTATGCGGTCGCAGATCGGCGGATGACATTCGCCAATTGTGTGCGTGGGTGTGTACTAATCTTTATAGTACAAACTAAACTCGCACCTTAGGCTTAGATCATCCTCCCACAGCCGCTGTATAGAATACCGTGTATGTGTTATAGTTTACAAAGAAGTGTTTAGTTTAAAATATAAATGTATACTTAGTTTAAAATATAAATATATATTTATAGCTCTAACCAAAATATAGTCTGATATGTTCTACTTGTACGCATATAGATTTTTGTGGTTGTATGATGTTATTATTAAAACCACGCGAAAGAAAGGGGGAGAGCGTTAGAGAGATAACGTTTATAAGAGAGAGGGGGGGCGAAAAAGAGAGAAATAGAGGGAGGGGGAGAGAGAGGGAGGGAGGGAGAGAGAGAGAGAGAGAGAGAGAGAGAGAGAGAGAGAGAGAGAGAGAGAGAGAGAGAGAGAGACGCAGACGCACACGCACACGCAGACGCACACGCACACGCAGACGGAGAGAGACAGAGAGAGAAAGAGAAAGAGAAAGAGAAAGAGAAAGAGAAAGAGAAAGAGAAAGAGAAAGAGAAAGAGAAAGAGAAAGAGAAAGAGAAAGAGAAAGAGAAAGAGAAAGAGAAAGAGAAAGAGTGAGAGAGACAGACAAATAGACAGACAGACAGACAGACAGACAGATGAGACAGACAGACAGACAGACAGACAGACAGACAGAGGGAGAGATAGAGATAGAGAGAGACAGAGAGAGTGAGACAGAGAGAGAGTGAGTGAGAGAGAGAGAGAGAGAGATATATATATATATATATATATATATATATATATATATATATATATATTATATATATATATATATATATATATATATATATATATATATATATATATATATATATATATATATATATATATATATATATATAGTCGTCAGTACAGTTAAATTGCGTAAAATAATTATTCTCGTAGTCTTATCTGCTAAAGGTTTTATCAAATTTACGGTGCTTTTTACGTGAATTAAATATAACCCACAATAAAAGAAAGACATTTATGTATGTGCTGAATAAAACGTACTGTAATACAAGTAGCATAAAAACCTGCGCTCTGTCTCCAACGCTCGTCAACATCTTCCTTGAACGCATCATTACAGATGCACTCGAAGGGAATAATTATAGGCACACTCAGAAACGGGGCAAGAACAATCACAAACCTGAGATGTGCTGACACCGTCATAGCAGGAGACGAGCAGGAACTGGCCAACCTACTAGGTCGCCCGGACAGACCCTCTACAGAATACGGGATGGAAATAAATGCAGACATAACAAAGCTTATGACTAACAATGTAAGTGGCACACAATGACACGAACAAGACAATGGGAAATAACGAGAGACCGCTAAAACTTCAATTATCTCGATGCAACTCTGTCGGAAGAAGGACCGAAATCAGAATTTATTTCGAGAATCGCATTAACGTCTGCAGCACTTGCAAGCCTAAAACAATGTCGAAAACAACAGCATCACCTTAAACACCAATAAGACTGATGCGTGCAGTTGTCGAGTAGATTTTCCTGTACCCTTTGAGGAATAGACTTTAGCAGCTGAACTGCAATAGGAATAATTACTCGACATATCGAACAA
>OZ024866.1:42972150-42992150 GCA_964017155.1 Oasisia sp. SBJ-2009
TATATATATATATAAAATATATATAATACTATATATATAATATATATATATATATATATATATATATATATATATACACATATATATAAGTAGAATAAATCTAAAACATAAATCTGATATAATAGTGATAAAAAACAGTCAAGTCATTTAAATCACTTCATTAAAATACAATAAATGAATAAAACTGTATTTAAGAATTATAATATATACATATATGTAATAATGTGTAGATAAATAAAGAATGAATGACAATGAAGGCTCAAAGAAAGTAAAATGTCAGCAGTATTCTGTTTTGAACACATGTGTATTACAGTCTGTTTGAACACTGATAGGGTTCCACTACATATTATATTTGAATCGTTAGCAAATCCATAGTCGAGGTCCAATCCTCATAAAGACCCCGCGGGCGGGGAATAGACTGACTAGTGTCGGTGGCACAACATCGCTGTCTCACCAGATAAATAATAGTTGCACTGACATTTAATCAATTGGTTTTGCGATGCAAATTCACGACAGTGCACTTTGGTAAGGCAATTCACGTGCACTTTCGTAGGTTGGGTGGCATCGGTGGGTGCGTTGAGTAAAACGGCCTACTCTTTGTAGACCTAGCGACAGAGCCGCAATCTGACATTTACAGGACGGAAAATGGCCTTCGTCCGGAAACCGTCTTCTCTGGTGAGCTGCAAGAAGGCAACTGGACAATAGCCACCGTCGTACCCAGTATGTCCACCTTAGCTCCCAGTTAGTCCACTCCATCCGATGACAACTTGAATATTGCTTTTCCACTTTCAGATTGACCAATCCTTTTGTCTTGGTGTGCGTCGAACCTTGGTTTCCAAAGACTTACGGCGCAATAGAAGTTACCTCGTTATTACTGTTATAACTAGTATGAAAATATGGCCTACAGCTGCGTTGGACAGACCAAGTTGACAGTCCGTGTTAAGAACTGGGTGAGGTAGAAACAACAACACACGTCACACAGTGACAAAGCCATATATTGTCGACTGATGTCAGTCACAGAGAGTTCTACCGCCTGTCCGCCGCGTCACTGATCTTTATTGTCTCAACCAGGACGTAATACTGTACCTGTAGTGACAATAACGATTCCCACTATGTCTTACTTAACTGCTCTTGTGTGTCGCCTCTACGGTCGAAACGCTCCTGTTGGATTGTTCAGCAAATGACAACCTCACGTCACTCCGTTGTTACATGCTTAGCTGTACAAAACGATGTGCCGGTTCGTTATTGGTTATCGGCTTTTTTGCCAGGCCAGCTCGAGTCGATCGGAATACGAGGTCGGCACGTTTAACCTATGGACGTGTAGTGATATATAATATATCTTACGAAGTTCGAGACAACATGGTAACTTGTTATATTACCAATGCTGGGCGCCATCGTAACCTTTGGTTACGTGATACCAATGACCAGTCGCCCAGTCGTCCTATTTAATGCATGTCTATAGATACACTGATGACACACAACAAAGATCCAAAACGTCATGTTCTATTTTCATTATAGTGTTAGATATGACACGCTTTTGTCATATTCTTGATGCGTGTCGACATAAAAAACGAACTCAAACTACGCCGTTCCGTACACAAAAACGCATGCACGCACGCACGCACGCGCGCGCGCACACACACACGTACACATACATACATACATACATACATACATACATACATACATACATACATACATACATACATACATACACACACACACATACACGGTCACACATACACACTCACATAGACACACAATAATACTATACTATTGGGTCGTCCCAGATGTCATTTCCATGCCATGCATTGGGGGATAGACGGTAGTTTGAACTGGCACATATCACTACACTTTGATTGGGCAATCGCGAAAGTAACTAGTTCATGATTTGCATTGTTGCAGCTGGCGCCCTCTGGCAGACACGACGGGAAGCTCCGGGCGGCGGTTGACAATGGCAACGCCAAGCGCGTGCGTCGTATCACGAAGAGACGAGGGATCAGTCCTACAGCGTGGGACGAGCACGGACATACACTGTAGGTGCCGCGGGCAACGTTTGCACGCTGCCGTCTCCTGCCTTGTGTCTCAGTCTATGTCTGTGTGTGTGTCTGTCTCTCTTCTGTCTGTCTGTCTGTCTGTCTGTCTGTCTGTCTGTCTGTATGTATGTCTGACTGTCTGTCTGTCTGTCTGTCTTTCTGTCTGTCTGTCTGTCTGTCTGTCTGTCTGTCTGTCTGTCTGTCTGTCTGTCTGTCTGTCTGTCTGTCTGTCTGTCTGTCTGGTCTCTAATAATAAACATGTAAACACAATAAAGCGATGTTACCAATAAGCCACACTGAGTCCAACTTCGGCTTTGCGCCGGACAACACCAGTAGTGAACAGTGAACAATTACCACATACGCACACGAACGCACACGCACACGCACACGCACACGCACACGCACACACACACACACACTCACGCACAGGCACACGCACGCCAAAATATACCTTACACATCTAGACAAGTCCGATATGTATGATATAAACTATGATATTCTTCACGTTCCATCAGGTTGAACCGTGCCGCGGCGGCCGGGAGGGCGAACGTAGTCGAGTTGTTCCTCAACAGTCTCATTGACGTCAACGCCACGGACTTCAGAGGTAGGTAATACACGACTGGTTAACAAAATGTCCGTGCAGTCTGTAATAAGGCTAAATAATTTGGTTTAAGAAATGCCCGTGTAGTCTGTAATAGTCTGTTGAGGCCCGTCCTGTTTTTTTCTCTTTCTCCCTTTTTACTCACTTTTATTGCACTGCTTTCCCTATAAATAACCTCCAATTACCTCTATCTTTTGTATTGCTAGTGTTCACCATTTCCCTCCTACTCGCTCCAAGTCCCCTCTCGCGCAGACTCCCACCGCAGACCCGGTCTTCCTCCCCGCCTTTTCTCCCTCATTCATGTGGCATCTTGTTTCTGTTCCAGCTTTTCATCTCCCGTTCTGTCCTCGTGACCCTCTCAATTCAGTCGACTCCACGCCAGCATTTCATTACACATTTTCTTCATTTTAACGTCTACTTTCAAATCCTTCATTCTTCGGTTCTCTTTACTTTACGTCTTATCCAGTTGTTTTCATAAATCTACACACTCTATTGCTGTTTGTTTGACGGTTCCATCGTATCTGGGTCATATGTATGTTGGAGTCGCACTTGTGTAAAGCACATTTCCTTTCACATTTCGCGATATGCTCCTATCTTCCATCAACCCCTTGACTTTCCTCCAAACATTTTCCCCTACCGTTACCTTCCTGCGAATGTTGTTATTTGGATTGTCATCCCCTTCTTCCCCATATCGCTCCACCAAGGTATTCAAAACTACATTTCTTCCTCTGCTCTCTCTCTCTCTCTCTCTCTCTCTCTCTCAATTGATCTCAGTTATCATCCTCAACCTCCTCCACTTTATCTTCTCCCTCACTTGCACTACGTAGATCCAGTTATCGATGTTTCCCTTTGGTTTATATAGTCATCCCAGACCTGTAACACGTTCTTGTCTTTGATCCCTTTTCCAGCTTCCATAACATTGCCATATTATAGACCATCTTCTCTCCATTGTCCTCATCAAGCTCCTCTTCCCTTCCATCTGTACCTTTGCCTTGTCCATAGATCTGATAGCTGCCTTTTCTGTCCGTACATTTGCTCTATTGCTAAAATCGGTTTTCAGCATTCCCTTTGACACCTTATCTCCTTCCCTATATCTTTATTTTCTCCAATTGGTTTAGCAACTTCTTCAGACCACCATGTCCAGTGGCTCCTCTCTTACCAACCAGACGTTCTGCTACATACCGATCCAATGAATGCATCTTTAAACAATTTCCATTCTTGTTCCGATGTTCCAACCGTTGGCCATGGTTTCCCTTAACGCTAATTCCATTCTATCTCTTTATGCGCCGTTCCCCGTGACATTTCCATCAATTAATTGTCTGTATGCACAACGAAACGTGGGACTTGTGTTGCACAGTCACGTGCCCCATCGATGACCTTATCCTCCTTCGCCCGCTATAATTGCTGTCTGTTCACTGCCAGCCGAACCGTTTACACATTTATATAGAAAATGCCTTCGCTCAACCACGGGACACAATAGCTGCACACTGATGATGACGATTCGTGAAAATGTTCATCGAGTTGGCAGTATATTATTCGAAACAAATTTCATAATTACACAACTAGCAATGTTCGACTTACTTCTACGTTTCGACCACCATCGGCGGCCTTCTTCTGAACATTCAGTTCCTGAAGAAGGCCGCCGATGATGGTCGAAACGCAGAAGTAAGTCGAACATTGCTAGTTGTGTAATTATGAAATTTGTTTCGAATGACGATGATGAAGATAGAAAATGCAGGGTGATATGTGGGCCGGGAGTATCAGGCGAGTTTATTGTAATATTCATTTATTTTCTCTGTAGTTTGTGTGATATTGAAAGTGATGACACACGTTTTGCATACAGGTAAAACTGCGTGCCATAACGCGGCTAGATATGGTCGACCTATCGTTCTCAAGACGTTGCTTGAAGTGAGTATATAATATACACTTTAAACACCCTGTTAAACTACATCACTACAAAAGTAAATTTGTATTACAATCGTAGATTCGACGTTGTTGCGTGTAACCTTTTGTTTATGACCGTATACTAGGCTTGTACAGTTTTACACAATACTTTCTCTACTCTGTCCTAGTCAATAAAAAGGATGCGATGTGAGAGTACCATGTTATGTGTTACTGTATAATGTACGAGAGGCGTCGTGTGATGGGGGATTTACATTTTATAAATGGCTTAATACTTATCTCAGATTATCCGCTTTGTACAACGTCCATATCTAGGATTGCAATAAAGGGACAATTGGTGGGGGGAGGGGGGGGGGGCAAGCTGATTCATTAATTAGTCTTCAATACCAAATAAGTGGTATAAAATGCTATGGACGAAAATGACACGTATACTGCCAAAGACGAAAAGCTTCCCTAAGCATGCCACTGATAATTGTTAAAATGAGAGAAGAATCGTAATGTATATTTACTCTTATGTCAAAAGACTTCCATCATTGTAGTCATATGCAATATACAGAAATGTTGATAAGCACAGTTTGCTGCGCCGCCGATGCTGTGACTCAATCCTCGAACTAATCATGTCATTGGCTCGGAGCAATCACGTGACTGTTTCAGGCGGGAGGAGACGTGCGCGCATTGGACAGCATGGAACTGACGGCGCTCCACCTAGCGGTCATTGGAGGAAGTCTCGAATGTCTGCAGTTGCTACGTCAGTTTCACGCCCCCGTAGACGCCACTGATAGGGTGGGTGGTTTTCGTTTTGGAAGATTCGCGACAACGCTGACGAGTTCGAGTGACGTGTTTGGACTAACGCATTAAACATGCGTTTGAAACATTGTACACATGTTGAGTGGCTTATGCTTTTAACAATGCAATGCAATGATGAAAAGTAAGGTTGTATAAAGAGTTTTGTTTTAATATTAATGTTTTACGCTACACAAAACTGGAGTAATTTCAGCTGAGAATATTACGCTATGCGAAACGTTTAGTTGCTTCGACGTTTGTGGAACTTGGGCGACGTCGCAGCTTGCAACACTTGGCGCCTTAGCCATCAACATCACCACCATCACCACCACCACCACCCCCACCATCAACACCACCACCCCCACCTCCAACAACACCACCACCACCACCACCACCACCATCAACACCACCACCCCCACCACCAACACCACCCCCCCACCACCACCACCATCAACACCACCACCCCCACCACCAACAACACCACCACCACCACCACCACCATCAACACCACCACCCCCACCACCACCACCATCAACACCACCACCCCCACCACCATCAACACCACCACCACCATCAATACCACCACCATCATCACCACCACCATCAATACCACCACCATCACCACCACCACCATCAATACCACCATCACCACCACCACCACCACCACCACCACCACCACCACCACCACAAACACCACCACCACCACCATCAACATCATCACCACCACCATCACCAACAACAACAACACAACAACCGTCGTCACAACCATCACAACAACCGTCACCACCACCACCACCACCACCACCACCACCACCATCACCACCACAAACACCCCACCATCAACATCACCACCACCACCATCATCATCACCAACAACAACAACAACACAACACAACAACCGTCGTCACAACCATCACAACAACCGTCACCACCACCACCACCACCACCACCACCACCACCACCACCACCACCACCACCACCACCACCACCACCACCACCACCACCACCACCATCAACACCACCACCACCACGAACAACAACAACAACAACAACAACAACACTACATCCGCCAAACATCTTACCTTTTTACTACTGTCGTCACGGTGTCCGTTTTCAACGGTGCCCGTATTGCAGGAGGAGCGGACGCCGCTGCACTACGCCTCCATCCTCGGCTACGTGGAGCTGGCGCAGACGCTACTAGAAGATGGCGCCAAGGTGAACGCCCGCGACATGTACCAGAAGTAAGATCACGCTACGCTGTCTGGCGTCATACCATAGCTGTCGTCATACCATAGCTGACGTCATACTATAGTTGACGTCATACTATATTTGACGTCACACTATGTTTGATGTCACATTGACATTGTATCATCTATGAATATATATATATGTGTGTGTGTGTGTGTGTGTGTGTGTGTGTGTGTGTGTGTGTGTGTGTGTGTGTGTGTGTGTGTGTGCGTGTATATATATATATATATAATTATATATATATATATATATATATATATATATATATATATATATATATATATATATATATATATATAACTTGCTTTTAGTGGTCCTCCTTTCTTCCCGTGAGACAATCTAGTTGTTTCTTGTAGTGGAACTTCAACGATGCGCTACTATCACATCGTCGCAACCAAACATGGTATAATTCCACTCGGTTGCTGCTCGATCAGTTCAACCATTTTGAGGAGTGGCTACTACGCCATATAAAACATTAACATTTATTGAACGATATACCAGCTCCCTCCTCTTACAAAGTGTCTTACGGTTCGTTTGAGTTTGTTTGTCATCGGCCTCACTGTTCTGTTGTTGCTATCGATTGGCACACTTCTAATTTCGACGGAAAAGACCAGTGATGTCTTCACTACTTCATACTAAGAAAGAAGCTTCACATATTTTCGTAAACTGCCAGATCACAGAATATTTGTTCGACACTGTTATGACATTTATTAGACAGAGCCATTCAAACACAGTGCATTTAAAATCAACGACCTTGTTTCGTGAGCGCCGGACTATCAATCGAGGGACGGTGGTTCAATCTCAGCCGGATTTTCGAAACTTACGCAATATCGTTCACCTCACATTGCCTGTGTCTTTCGGGTGAGACACTCAAAGCCAGCGGTCCCTTCTACCTGGTGTCTATGCCAGGGGAAATAAAAGATCCCATACATGGGGTAAATGTGTAACCTGTAGTGGACTCACTAATTCTAGCTAACAACAACTCGGAAGAAAAAACAAGCTCGACAATACTCTAGCCAAAACACGTGGCTAATATAGAGTGATGAGCTACCCATCAGAAGAAGTGAAGAACTAGTTGAACGGAAGGTGGGGCTTGAATACACGGCTGCCACACATCCGAACAAAGCTCTACGAACTAAGATTCGCAGCATAGCTGACTTGACTCAGACGCTCTAAGTTCATCGTTCGCCATACGACGCTGTGAAGCAAGTTATGTTGACTTTCTTTATAAGCTGTGTTGACATTTTAGCAAGTTTTATTGGCGTAACAGCGCCCTCAGTTGACACAGCAGGCGTGTCTGGTTACCGACTCCACATCGGTCTTACATTAAGCAGTAATGTGTTACGACGAATTGTTACGCAAGTCGTAGGCTAAGGCCAGTGTTTTGAGCGGTGGGTGCTACGTCCTTACTAATTCTTCTTCATGTCTTCTCTTCTTCTCCCAAATACTGGACAGGGCCCTTTGCAGGGCGTTTAAAGTCCAACGATAATTTGTGAGTCCACTACAGGTAACACACGTACCCCCTGTGTGGGATCTTTTATTTCCTGGCATAGACACCAGATAGAAGGGACCACCGGCCTTTAGTGTCTCTTCCGAAAGACACAGGCAAATGTGGGTGAACGAAATTGCCTAAGTTTCGAAACGGCGGCAGGTGGGATTGAACCACCGTCCCCTCGATTGACAGTCCGGCGCTCTACCGCGTGACCACCGCTCCCCACCAATTATTTATTATGAAAATATCAGGCGCACGTGATTTTCATTGTGACCTAATAATAGTGATCATAAACAAGTATTTGTAAACAGTATTACAGTGATTGTTATTATCTATCCTGTGGAGGTACCGAGTCGCAGTGTTGTCACGTGTGCAAATGTTATCAGGAAGGGTACGGCAGTACATCTCAGCCGGAAATATGAATGAACGGGGAAGGGAGAGGACGGCGGCTGGACTGGGGACGGTCGGAAGGAGGTGGGCGGGGGGAGGGTTGGGGGGCGAGGGGGGCTTGTCTCCTTACTTTTACTCGAGTCTCATGCGTGTTTTAGCTGCGAAGCATTTACCCTGTAGTAGTCCCACTCCCATTCATATTACCCCAGTCCTGCTTCATCCTTGAAGCATTTACCCACTAGTGCAACATGGACACCTATCAACATTCTACATCTGTCTTCTGGTGTCAGAGACGCTAACTGAATGGCTACGCATAATACATAGTTAACGACACATCTCGTCTGCATAACGTTTAGAACATTGTGTGGTCGGTCAGCTAAAGTGATATTTAAATGAAGTTGACTCTTTACATGTTTCTAAATACGTTAATAATATTTTTAAAGTTTGTCAGTCTTCTCAATCGGGATGCATGTTCCAATGCCAATTTAGTGTTGCATTTAACTTATTTATTGTATTGAATTAACTTATTAATTTTAACTTATTTTAACATAGTTATTTAACCTAACTAGTGAACCTGAGTATTTAGCTAATACGTATATATGTATTTACTGTTTTATATTGTTAGCGTCTGACGATTAGAGTAGCAAATATTAAGTTTTGTATTCTCAGGTCTCAGGTGGTTTCCTCCAAACAGCCCAAACTTGGGCTAACACAGGAGTTGTCTTTTCTAGAATTAGTGAGTCCACTACAGGTTACAGATTTACCCCCTGTGTGGGATCTTTTACTTCCCCTGACATAGACACCAGATAGAAGGAACCTCCGGCTTTTAGTGTCTCTTCCGAATGGCAAAAGGAAAATGTGGGGTGAACGAAATTGCCTAAATTTCGAAACGGCGGCAGGTGGGATTAACAGGTAAATGGTGACAGTTACAAGCGACCGCCCTATGTTGTTGACAGCGGTAGTTTGACCTGCTGTAATGACACATTACCACTCTGTGTGAAACCTAAGACGACCTGTGTTGTCATTCGGTCACCGTCGTCTATAACCCTTGGTAACCTTTGTTGACGGTGGCGCCTCTCTGTGGCAGGACTGCGCTCATCCTGGCGGCGGAATACGGCAACCCGGACGTGTGTGATCTGCTCGTGCGGCGAGGAGCCGACCCTTCCTTCCTTGACCACCAGGGTAACCTAGCAACGAGTTCAGAGTTCAATGGATAGTTAAATTGATGCAACGCATGTCTTCAACTTGTTTCCACATCTAATGCTATAATCTATAAAAACGTTCAACCTTTTTTATTAAGATATTTTATCAGTAAGAAAACACGACTCCCTTCCATCTAATTTTATAATATCTAAGTATAAGTGGCATTGTTGAGCGTTTTACTTAATTTGATTCGTGCGTCATATAAATTATTATAAATACTGACGAAGACGGAAGTAAATTTAACACTGTACCACGTGTCATCATTTGATTGAGAGGAGATCAGATTACGGTGTTTAAAATATTGAATGGGTATGAAAATATTGACAGAATTTTTTTTCACGGTCAATGAAGAGAGAAGGAGTAGAGGACATTGAGTTATATTAAGAAAAAGAAAAAGAAACAGTGTAGACTAGATATATTTAAAAAAAATCATTTTCACAAAGAATGGTAAACGAATGGAACAGATAATCAGCTGATTGTGTAGGTACTAGTAGTGTTAATGTTTAAAAATAAAATCGACACATACCTAAGACTGGCGGGGTATACTTAGATAGATAGGTTGGACTCTCGATACGCCAAAGGGCTTCCTAGTCCACCTGCCATCTAGAGTTGAATCTCTAGGTGGCAATCTTGTTAAACCTTGTTAAGTCGACATTGCCTGTGTTTGGTTTCAGGACACGACGCGGCCTGGTATGCAAACCAGGGCTGTCACAAAGACGCGACAATCAGAGACACGATAGAGAAAGCTACGTTGACGCCATGTCTCTATACGATTGGTAAGTGGTCGATGTTTTTTTAAACGCGGGAGCCAGCTCCTCTGTCCATAATTGGCCGAGCAGTAACTTGTAACGCGAAGTCTGCTGTCTAGAACGTAGGAAAGCTAAACATAAAAATGTATTGCGATTAACTCTGACAATCAAGTTTGTTTTCACACTATTGTGTAAGTAAATGAAATTTATAACGTTAGAATAATTATTAAAATAAATAGTAAAACATTGCTATTATGCCCCCAAAAGTACACATTATGAAGATTTGGAAATCCGCGTCATATTGTGCACAGACTTCATATTTGACCTTTGTGATGTTTAAACAGGCGGTCTTGCATGTTACAATGAGCAATGTTCGCAATATTGCGTGAATACATGTACATGTAGATTATGCACACGCCTATTATCGTATACAACAAAACACACAACCATGCGCATGCATGCACGCACATACAAACGCACGCACTATTACGCGTTTGTATATGCACGCACACGGACAGAGACACACGCACGCACACGCACACGCACACACATGCGCACGTACACACACACACGCACGCACACACATTCGCACACACACTCGCGCACACACACTCGCGCACACACACTCGCGCGCACACACACTCGCGCGCACACACACACACACACACACACACACACACACACACACACACACACACACACACTTGCACGCATTATGTATCTTACCTACCATTTCATCAAACAGAAAGCTATGTTACTGTAAGCAATATGTTTAGAGAGCAAGATGCAAAGACAATTCACAGCCAGGCGCTTCTCAATAGTCTATCTCGTGTATCGGTGATCCTCTGTGGTGTTGTATACGTGTGACACAGCCGTCTACCTGTAAGTCAATTGTTCCTCTGTGTTCCCAGGTCCCAGGACACCCAGGACGCAACAGGACGCGCAGACTCGTGTCATTGTGAGTAGACACCACGTGACCATTTCACTAACATTAAGAGCTCTTAAGGAAAACTATCATTCAGCAAACGTTGTTACATTTAAAGAGTTTTTTCTTTCAAAATGCAACTATCCGTTGTCATGTTACCGAGGACAATACTTCGAGACACACCAATGATAATGTCTCACAAGACCGTCGTGACGTAGACAGTGTTTGGGTATTCAAGATCACTGTTAAAAATGAAAATTAATTTTACAAGTAAAACATCAGTTTTAAGAACTCTTAACCAAGTTATTGAAATGGCCCCAAATGTAGCAGTGCTGTTGTCAATGTACACTATGTGTGAACTGACTACATATAGTGGTGGATATTGATGGGTACACAATCCTTGCGCAGTATTTACAGTGTAGCTTAATACTTCACATACACGTAGAGATCGTGTTCGACTAACCATGTCTGTTGGAGGGTGTAAACAATCATTACAACTACATACAGCGGTATAGAAAATTGTTGTTCGGGATGTGTAGCCAATGTGTTACGTCTTACATTATGAACATCGAAACCAACAGATTGGCGCGATGGTGCCGACTCCTAGGTTGCACATTTCATTTAAAATTACGTTCTTATGACTACAACATGCATGCTGAGGGTTTATTTCCTGCCAACTGGAATTTAGTTACTCTTTTAAGCTCGGAGCAATATTCGCAATTTGAAAGATTCGGCCTGCAACATATTCAAATGTTAAACAAAACATCCAGTTTCAAAACAAACTTGATTGGAAATAATTAATACCGGAGCGAGCAGCGTTAACCGCAATACCCTTTGATGTTTAAGTTTCCCACGTACCAGACAGCAGACTTCTCGTTACAAATTACTCCTCGGCCATTTCTTGGCAGAGGAGCTGGCACCCAACCTTTACCCAACCACGGCCACGTGGTCGTACCCTATTCTACCCAGTCCGTAAACCCTGATTGCAGGGAAGCATCCCCGAGGAATCTTCGGGAAGGGACGCGGAGGAACCGGGAACAGGTGGAACCTGTCCCACACCCGCGCCCAGAGCGGAGGAAGCCCGGGAGCAGACAACCTACGTTACGTCATCGCCGCCCGTCATCTTGTCGAGTGCACCACGTGACCAGGCGTCATCCGACGAGATCACGATTGTCAGAGGTCGGGGAGAGTCGCGTAATGTTGCGACATCAGAAAATGACGACACGTCACTGGCAGAAACCCAAGTTAAAGAAACCAGTATGTATGTTTATCGCCTAAACAACAGTGTATATAAGAAAGTAAATAATTTGTTTATATCCAATCACAGCAATTAAGAATTACGCATCCCGTTATTAATCAATAAAACATTTTCGATATGTAAACAAATAACCATGAGCGTTGGTGGAAAGAGGGTGAATAGAAGTGCAATACTTATTTGTGGTTCACCCCAGGCAGCAGAGGTAAAAAAAATGAATGCAATATGTTAATCAAAAACAATTATAATTCAAACAAAAGATGCATTATACACAGCGCTTTCACGACGTACTTTCAAGCCAAAAGATCCAAGTCCAGACTGAAGTCATACACAATAGTTGGGATTTAGTAAACTTATATGTATAATATTGATATTTAAAATCGTCTCTGTCCTTAGTTCATGAGACGTAAATCATTTGTCAATCCTCTATATACACAGCCTACGTCATCAGTGAGGACGGTCACATGTACCAGGACGTCTCCTCCAATCAGCAAGCGCCGAATCACGTGACGTCGAACGACGTCTCCGGCCAGTCGACGTCAGAACAGCGGCCCGGAAGTACGTCACCCGTGGCCCCGGCGCGAACCAAACGACCGCCAGATGGCGCCGTCATACCTATGTCTGAAGCGGGTTTGATAGATTCGAGCGAAGAGTCTGACAGCGGAAATGACGTGGAGAAGACCCTGTCTCGCTGGCTCGACTACCGCGACTGCGCAGTCGTGCCGATATCCCAGCAGCACACCCCGACGAGTCTGCGTAGGGACAGCGACGGGGAAACGGGAGAAGGGAAGACTACAGGAAATTCCCAACTCACCGACCCGCGCGAAGACAGCGAGGAGGAAACAAACGTACATCGACCGGAAGCTTCCTCCTTCGAATCACTAGAGGGCGCCATTGTGCCCCTGGCGGAAGCAACAGACGACGGGCTGGAGGCCGAATGCTCTGCGTCAACGCAGGTGGGAAACGCTCCTGTGGTTTCGCCACTAGAAGGCGCTGTTGTGCCATTAGCGCAAGCACCGGACGAAGAAGTCGACGAGGCGGAAGAGGGTGGCGCCACCGTGCGGCGTGTGTCGGCGGCTAGCGAGGCGCGGACAGTGTCAAAGAGAGACTCTTCGACGGAGGTTGACGGAGACTACAGCAAGGACATCGCCGGCGTCGTCGAGCTGCTGGTATGTCACGTTGTATTTACTCCGATTGTTGCTGATAGTACTTTCACTTTCAATTTAATAACAGTAATAAATAAGTAACTTATTTGGCGCCAATATCCTTAGAGTGCGAGCTCAGTGGCGCAACAAAACCATTCTTATGGTCAAGGGCAGTGCATAAGAGCTACTGGCATAGTACATTATATTTACTCCGACTTCTACTGCTAATAGTACTTTCGCTTTCATTTTAATAATACTCATAATAAATATATATATATATATATATATATATATATATATATATATATATATATATATATATATATATATATATATACTCCTATTGCGCCGATATCGGCAGAGTCCGAGCTCAGTGCCGCCGCAAAACCATTCTCATGGTCAAGGGCAGTTCAAAAGTGGTCATCAATTGGATGGGTGCGCTAAGAAGCTATGGGGATAGGCGAGATTAAACAGATGGGTCTTCAGGTGGCGGCGACATGTGACAACGTTTTCTGCTGATTTAATGTTATCACAAAGTTAATTCCACAGAGTCGGCGCGGCACAGCCAGTGAATTTGAGCCTAACGATCGGAGCTGTTGGTGTTGTCGTGCTGGCGTTGTTGTTTTGGTTAATTGGTGTGGACCTGTACGTGTATGTTGAAGATTATCGTGGGAATCGTTACCATCATGATCATTGTGTACTTTATTTGTGATGCACTATACACGAACACAGAAAGCCTGATATTAACGAGTTATTAGGCCTATAAACTAACCATTTATGCCGACAAAATGACAATACAGTGGTCGTTGTTTCAGAATCTGAAGGCAGACAGAGACGTGCTGGCGACACTTCTGGAGAAGTTGACGTCGGAGAAGAACGACGCTGTGTTGACAGCTCACCGATTGATACAGCTACTCCGCCACCACGTGACCGTTGGATCCCCTCACACGGAGGTAGGGACGTGTGCTACACATCGTTACTTTCCGATATGTTTGCGATTACAAGCTTAGCTAATGGCCTACATCTATAAGTTAGAAACAAAGTCGGTGACATGCCCCAGAAGGCAGTTGACATGTGCGTCCACCAGGTTGACGGTGCGGCATAAATAATCGAAAGTGCCCTACGCATTTTCCGATTATTTGTGGTATTCAGTCCTCGAGCGCCAGAGGTCGCTGCTACTGATTACGTCAATACCAGCCTTCAGTACCAATGCTCTTGTAAGTTTGGCCATTGAAATCTCTCACGAGGTCTACCTTCGTTCATGTGGTGGTAATCTTGGGTGATTTCAGCCACTCGCTGCGCGTGTTACGTGCAATGTTGGGATGTAGAAGGAAATCTTTGAATACACAAAACCGTTTCGCTGCTTGTGCGATTGTATTGTACTTATTGTCAATTGCAAATCTAAACGTTTCAGTTTTTGAAAATATATCAAACATTACTTAGATATAATGTGCTAAAAGTTATTAACGTCTGTTCAAAACAGAGTGCTTTCTAATGCTGATTCTTCTATTGGGTGAACGGTCGTTATACAGGATTCTCTCTCTCTTTCTCCCCTCTATAGCTCCTATCTTCGCTTCTCTCCCCATTCTCTCTTATTCTCTCCCCTTCTCTGTCCATTGGCAGGTGGCTCACTCTCTTTCGCTCTCTGTCTATCTTTATCTGTTCGTCTCTGTCTTTCACTCACTCACTCACTCACTCACTCACTCACTCACTCACTCACTCACTCACTCACACGCACACTCACTCACTCACTCATTCTCGCTCTCTCTCCTTCTCTCTCTCTCTCTCTCCATCCCCCCTCTCTCCCCGTTTCTCTCGCTAGCCCTCCAATGGCAGTAGTGGGTACAGTAAATGTGTACGTTTCAGTCACCTCAGGATCACGGAACATTCCTCTACCCACGTAACCACGCACCCCGGGGTCAGACGGCTGAACGTCTGGACGAGAAGGAGTTGCAGAGTGTGTATACCATCCTAGGTACAGATGACTTCCAACATCCTGGTCTCCCGTCTCGTTGTATTGCAATTCAAAACTCACTTCCGGTTACTCCATTTTCGAAAGCTATCTCTTCCGTGTTTCGCCAGCAATTTCTTCCATGTTTCGTCTCTCGCATTTCAACTAGTGGCAATCCAGTTAGATCCTTTATTTGGTCCACCCCCCCCACCCCCCCCCCCCCACCCCCCACCCCACCCCCCCCCACCCCCCACACACAGTACTTACGAGTAACCTCATCCGTCAAACCTAACGTGTTACGTGCCTTCTCTTACTTATATGATGTGTCCGAAATATGACAACTTTACTTAAACAATGTCATATTTAAAACAATGAGACTTATAACTGATTCACAATATATTCGTATCCAACCAAAAGCTTTCTTTGCATCGTGCCATCTGGAATGGGTAGAAATATTGTGCAATCGTGTTAAATACTTAAGACAGGTTAGTTCAAATAGTGGTTAAATCAATAATAATAATAATTGTAAAACTTCTATTGCGCCTATATCCTTAACAAGGTCACGCTCAGAGGCGCAACAAACAAAATCATTTGGCCTGTCATACACGGAGACAGACAAACGTTGTCACTGGAGCATGGAACCGCCGAAAATGTATGCTGGTTATGATGTAAAAACGTCACTCAAGCCTAAAGCTTTACCTAGTTCTTGAAAACTGGCACCCAACTTCTTTGCCTTGTTCAGTAGAAAAGTCCCCTCCAGTAGCGCTACAAACATATTGTGGACTAAATCAAATTTTGTTAAACTTTATTTAATAAAGGAAGAAACAATACACGCAGACATTACGCAAAAAAAACAGAATTAGTGAATGTATCGATAATAAATGCACAATGTCCATAGCTTTATGCGGAGACCCGTCCACCCATCATTTGGACAGGTAGAAATATCACTGGTCGTGTGGTGAATTGGTAAAAAAGGAGCAATTCCTCAAAAATCATAGATGTCATTGAAAATGGGTGTAAATGAGTGACAAATGTATGTTTGTAATTTAATTCTGGTCGTGAAACACATCTCAACTGGACTGAGTGAGTATATTATGGCAACATAAACGCTATCAACATACGTTATCAAGATATACAAGTTAACTTACGTACAACTGGTTGGTTGGACTAGTCGCACTGTAGCCGCCATGTCATCTCTTTCAGATGACCTGCAGAACAACTGGACAATGTCCAACGTGTCCACTTTCGATTCTCTGCTGGGCGACTGCACGAGACTCGACCAGCACCTGCTACGCCTGCAGGACAACATCCGGGAACTCGGCACGCGCTGCACGGCGCCAATCAACGTGGCGCGCGTGTCGCTGCTGCAGGACGCGTGCGGGAGACTTCAGCGGGACAGCACGAGACTGGCGGAGAACGCCGCCGGTCTGCGCGAGGGTCGGCACGCCGTCCTCGGAGCCACCGAGTCGGAATCTCAGGACACGGACTCGAGCGAGACGACAGTGGTCGACTCGTACCTGGACGAGTCACGGACCTCCGACTTCGATCTATACACAGTTCGACAAATTGATTTCGATTCCCCATCGCTGTCACCACGGCAACAGTTCCTGTCCGGGAACAGCGCGGTAACCATGCCAACGCCCTACGAAAATCCGATGACACCGCTTCGAAGCGAACTTGACGATTTCAAGTTCACATGCACCACTCTCGACACCGCCGAACAACAGAAAGGGGATCACGCTGGCCACGGTGGCGACACCTGCCGGTCGCTGCCTGACGTCACTCTCGATGCCCGTCCGTGTCGGCGTTTCACCGTCGCCGGTGACGTCACCGGAAGTGTCACGCCGTGGAGGTCCACTGGGTCTGGATTACGGGAGCGAGCGAGGAGTTTCAGCGACCGCGACCAGCCGGAGACTTCAGCCATCTACCGGACACAAACGCGGAGTCTGACGGCGCCAGACCAAAGCCAGGACCGTTCCCCCGACTATGGTCTAGCATCACGAGCGGGCGTCGCTAGCACCGTCAGCGCAGACGTGGAACGTGCGCCCCTTTCGTGTCGTGCTACAATTTCTGGCGCCGAAGACGGAGCGTCTGTCGGTGATGACGCAGTGGCTTACGTCACAGAAGGAACACGCGCCAACGCAACAACGGGAGAGCGTGAGGTGGAGCGTGGACCAGCGAGATCCCCGGGAGTTCACGATGGGATGAAAGACAAGCTAGACGGGAGGTTCGTTGATGTGAACAGTGATATCCAATCTTTGTCGTATGAAGACGTAGAATGGAAGGAAACCATGTCGCCGCCGCGTTCTATTGTGGAAGCCACGCAGGCGTTAGGCAGTCGACTCGAAACTACGAAGCCAGAAGAGGAAACAACCGACGACAATCGTAGATGCGAGCAGCGTAGTCCGCTCGCATGGGATGGCGAAACGATTGCGAATTATAAACCATACGATGATGATTTCACCGCTGAAGACGACATCAACATGGATGCCGTGTTGCTCGCTTTCGACAAGATTGACGACGCCTGCCAAACGATAGACACAGAGCCGAGTGACAGCTCTGAGGCCAGTCATCCCAACGTGGTCGAAGCGGCTGTGCAGTGTTGCGACCACCATTCGCTAGATGGCAGCATAGACGTAGATCTACAAAACGCGCTGAGCACCTTACGAACGGAACAAGCGGTGAGTGAACGACAGCAATACAGTCATATATATATATATATATATATATATATATATATATATATATATATATATATATATATATATATATATATATATATATATATATATATATACAATAATATATATATATATATATATATATATATATATATATACAATAATATATATATATATAATATATATAAATATATATATATATATATATATATATATAATATATATATATATATATATATACAATAAAATATATATATAATAAATAAAACGAATTATTACTCTATTTACATGCGAAACATAGTAAACGTTGGCATATATAAATAAATAAATACAGTCAATACATATGTATATAAATAAGATAAGATGAAATATTTATTGACCAGTTTCCTAGAATGTCATTGAATATTTAAAATGTCAGCAGTAATACTAATATGCTCTGAAATTGTGCGTTTTTGGTGCCTTTCTGAACGTCGACAAAGGCAATGGGCAGTGGCAGTGCGTTCCATAATCGAGGTCCAACCACAGGAAATGACCGGTCACCAAAACTGACCAGCTTCGTTACGTGGAACATCGAGCAAATGTACTTGATGATCGATGCTTTGTTCCCGCTAATCTTTGCAACATCAGATCATCAACAACCTGGCAGTCTTGACTTGGAACAGTACGAGGACTGCAACAAATTCTTGCAGCATCAAATGGGAGAACGACCAGCTGTTTTGATCGTTCTCAAATGAGTTTGAATCCATTTTCTTAGAGCGTGCAAGAAATCTGGTATTGGTGTCCACATCTCTAAAACCATGGCGACGAATGAATGTCCACAACGGACCCACAGACTAAGCCTAAGGCTAAGGCAGACAAAGTGACATCGCACCGCCACCGGCGTGTGACAAAAAGGTTTCGATGTTTAGATTGTCGGTGATATTCGAAAAGATTAATGATTTCATGTTTTATCTTTGCCTGCACCGTATCTGCGTACATATTGCTTTATGTCAGCCCTTGTAAAGTGAAGATTTATATAAATAGCTGTATGGGACTTGCATAAACTGGTGGCATTGGTGCAAAATCAAACAAACACACGCACGCGCGCGCAGTACTCAGACAAACAAAGTCAAAGATGCCAGCTCACGTAGTCGTAGAAATTGGTCGATTTCGTTGTCAACGTTCGTCGTTTTTGACAAGATGTACAGTCCGGTGACGATGTCAGCGTCCGAGTCGTTTACGAGGTGTTTTCGATCCATTTGAAGAGGTGGTGTAACACGAATATTTTGACAGATTCTGTGTTGTACCTAAAACGGCAGTGTTTACTGAACATATGCAAACTTAAGCGGCAGAGATGATGACAGTAATATACATTGTTGCAATTATTATGTTTTGGTGGCAGTTTTTCGGTGATGGGGACCATTCGTTTACTGCTTGGCGACACAAGCTCATGACCAATTGCCGAGTGATTCGTACGACGTTTCCCCAAAACTATGATGTCGTTGGACGAGTAATGATGTATAATCGTGGAAATTTAGCCATACCGATGGGACATATCCAGATGTCAACACAACATGTAATAAATATGGATTTTAATAAAACCCACTAATTGCAATAAAATTATTAGAATTGGTAGCGGGATTAACAACAGCAATGAATA
>OZ024866.1:42999650-43004650 GCA_964017155.1 Oasisia sp. SBJ-2009
ATTGAAGGTTTTTACACCTAAAAAGATGGATTATACATAATGCAAAGACAAGTGGTTCTAAAGTAATGTTTTAAGATATGACTGGCGGGCGTCTTGAATTTATGCAAATTACCAGAGTGACTCGAAGCTGCCGTTCGGGCAGTCAATCTGAATTTGTCCTAGGACCGGATGGGTCCAAATCAACCCAAACTTTCACGGGAAAGAACATTTATAGGTACACCTTTGAACATATGTGACTGTCAAATGGACAAGTTCTTAAGTGTATCACGATGCGATATATTTTGGCTGCGTTAAGAGGTCTATTCCTCTCAATGGAATTCTATGACATTTTAACACAGTTGTATTCTCACCCAACTTCACGACGCGTAGTCGCCTAGTTCATCTCTCCACCGCGTACGCGTACACTTACATAGATGCGCGCGCATGCATACACGCACGCACGCACGCACGCACGCTCGAACGCACGCACATACATACATACATACATACATACATACGTAATTCACCTGCCACGAATATTGGCCCACACTGTCGAAATCATCTGTGCCGTTTTTCGTTTCACGGATCGGTACAAAAACAAATACAGCAAACTATTCACAAACGAGTTGCTTTCAAAAATCCACATAGCAGCGAAGCTAAACATTTCCGACGGAACATAGTTGGTCGTGATACTGCGAATTATAATAAACACAAGAAACGGTATATTAAGAGTGACCGACATCACACATATAATAATGGCATTTTTGGCGGACCGCATCGCTTGTACCGTCACAAAACCAGCGTTTCCCATTTTGACAGACTGTTCCAGCGCCGATATTTGCCGGTGTGTTCGCACAACCACGATGAGAATGCGTACGGTGCTGTAGACGATTGCGATTCCTGGTATTACAACACCAATCACTAAACCCGACATTAACAATATCGCCGCCTCAATACCTTTCGGAAATCGATTAGAACACAACATAACGTTCCAACCTATATCGAGTTTGAAATGGTTGGCAGAATACAAACCGCTGATCGTCCATATCAGTCCGATTATGAAGTAGCAGCGTCGGCGAGGAAGTAGCTGCTCTGTGCGGAGCGGATTCAAGATGAAGATGGCTTTGGACACAGTCAGCCAACATAAGCTGTACATCGAGGTCAAGCCGAACCACCAGACGAAAAAGGTGTCGACTTTTGGCAGGAAGGTCAGCCTGCCGACAGCGTCTGTGGTCGCTTTAGAGCACAGAGCGGCACTCATCGGCATGAACGTACAACCGGCCGCGAGGTCGGACACCGACAACGAGAACATGAACAAAGTCGTGCGATCTTCGCGCAGCTGAGGATATCTGGCGATCACCGCGATCACCAAGGAGTTTGTGATCACGTTCATGACGATCACAGTGCTTATGACGGTCGTTTTCACGTCGCTATATTCACTCGTTTCCATAGTTCCTCGTCAACTATTGCGTATAAAACTAGTGCTTGTGATGTTGTCTCGTTATTTGATAGCGAACGTTTGACGACAGGGTAATGTTTGTTGACATCGTTTTGTCAAGTTACATACGACATGTAGAGACTATCAACGCATCATTTGTCCCGCCTGTGTCCCGCCTATATCCACCTTGTATCCAGTTGAATATACGCAAACCGAGTAACACTCCAAACCAGTGTGCAGTTTCATGTCCTGCCTACCTATGTTGAAACATTCTAGAAACCGCTCTTTTATGCATTCTTAGTAGCCCATTAACATACGTCACAGATTCTACGTAATGGTTAGGTAACACTCGTTTTCTTTTTTACATGTCTTACCAGTTGGACAATAATATCCCATGTGCGTGTAGTGGAATGCTTCTTTTAGACGCGATTTCCGCGTTTAGAGATACTATGTCATGCGCCCCTAACGGCATGACAACCTGATACGTTGGCTGTTTAAATTAACATAATCGATTATGTCGAGTTTTCGTCGGCATTATAATGTGTCCCCTGTACCAGGGACGTGGATCTGGTTTGAAAAATGGGGGCGGGGGACTAATTATATATATATATATATATATATATATATATATATATATATATTATATATACATATATATATATTATATATACATATATTATATATATTATATTATATATATATTATATATATATATATATACATATATATATATATACATATATATATACATATATATATATACATATATATATATATATATATATATATATATATATATATATATATATATATATATATATATATATATATATATATATATATATATATATATATATACATATATATAAAGTCAAATTCACAGCATAACAGCGAGGCGCGGGTAGTGTAGTAGTTGGCACATCCGCCTGGCAAGCCGGCGGCCTAGGTTCAATTCTCGGCCACGGCAGGCATATTTGGTATATTTGGTGTTATAACATGGCTCTCAACATTGTGGACTGTGTATCCGCCGTGCATAGGAATGTCAGAGTAATGTCGGTCCCGTCTAAATTTTGGACGTAAAAGAACCGCTGAGGACGACAAGCACCCTGGCAGTGACCACCCTCAGTGCTAGTACAGAAAGGTCAGCTTGGCGTAAATGATCTTAAAAAGACTGACTAGTTGAATCAGACCACATAAGATCATGACACTGTCATATCATCATCATGCTGTCGGTCGCGAAGCGGCAAAGACTGCTTCCATCACTTGACTGTTGCTCTCCATTTATCTCTCTGCTGTGAGAATGATGTCCATGAGACGAACTTTATGTCTCTCAGCTTCAGGTTTCACTTGATGGTATCTTTGAACCGGAGACGGGGGCGCCCTCTCTGTCTCTGACCAGAAGACAGTTGGGAGTAGAGAACCTGCTTTGGTAGCCTGTCTGGTGACATCCTCATGAGGTGTCCAGTCCATCGGAGATTCTTTCTGAGCAGAAGATCTCCCATAGATGGCAGCCCTGTCCGTTCGAGTATTTCCTTGTTTGTCACTCTGTCCATCCAGGTTATCCTCATGATCCAACGCAGATGTCGCATCATGAAGGCATGCAGCTTTTTCTCCTGTCGTCTATACACTGTCCAGGCCTCGGCTCCGTATAGGAGGGTGGACAGCACGATTGCACGGTAAATCTTTCCTTTAACCCGCATGGACACATGGTGGTTGTTCCAGAGTCTCTGGCGTAGTCGGCCGAAAGATGCACTAGCCTTGGCCATCCTCCTCTGTATTTCATCGTCAATGCATCCGTCACTTGATATAGTGCTTCCGAGGTAGGTGAATTCCAGAACAGAGTTCAGCTTGTTTCCATCAACCATGATATCCTCCTCTCGGGTTCTTGTAGAGTTGGGTTGGTACAGCACCTCGGTCTTCTTGATGATAATCGTCAGGCCGAACTTCTTTGACGTGATGGAGAAAGCATCCACTATTTTCTGCATCTCTTCAGCAGAGTGTGCAACCAGTGCACTGTCATATGCGAATAGCAGCTCTCTCATCAGTATCCGAGTAGTCTTTGTCTTCGCTCTGAAGTGTGCGACGTTGAATAGGTCAGCGCTCTGTCTGGACTGTATGTAGATGCCATCCCCGATTTCTCGGAAAGCATCGTCGAGCATTGCTGATAGGAAGATGGAAAAGAGCGTGGGTACCAGTACACAGCCTTGCTTGACCCCATTTGTGACCTTGAACGATTCCGAGACTTCCCCTCCAACACTAACATTCGCCATCATTCCGGTATATAGAGCCTCGATCATTGTTGTGAACTTCTCTGGGCAGCCATACTTCTTCAGTAGCTGCCATAGTCCAGTCCTCCCAACTGTATCGAACGCCTTACTGAAGTCGACAAATACCATGTACAGTGGTCGGTCCTGCTCAATGCACTTTTCTTGTAGTTGTCGCAGACAAAATATCATATCTATGGTGCTCCGGTTACCTCTGAAGCCACATTGTGTCTCTGGAACTACCTCTGGTGTTATGTGGGTAGATAGTCTGTTAAGGAGGATCCTGGCGAAGATCTTGCCTGCTATCGAAAGAAGAGAGATTCCTCTGTAGTTCCCACAGTCTTTTCGATCACCTTTCTTATAGATGGTTATAATGCTGCATCCTTCCATGCTTGTGGTACAGAACCCATCTCCCAGGCATTGGTGATTAGTTGGTGCAGTCTGCTGAACAGATTGCCTTCTCCGTGCTTCCATACTTCTGCAGGAATTCCATCTCCTCCAGGTGCTTTGCCATCTTTCAGGCCGGCGATTGCTCTAGCCATCTCATCCATAGTTGGAATCTCATCGAGGCTTGTCTTGGTAATGCGCGGCGGGATGTTGTCCAGAGCTTCGTGATCTATGTCGCCAGGGACGTTGAGTAGCTTCTGGAAGTGTTCACTCCATCTTGCCACAACTCTCTTGCTGTCAGAGAAGGTCTCCATTCCATCTGTTGATTTAAGTTGAACAGGTCCCTTCTTCTTGGGTCCCCACACTTCCTTCAGTCCACTGTAGAAGCCCTTCATGTTGTTACTGTCAGCAGCTCTCTGCAGCTCCACTGCCTTCCTTTCCCACCAGTCCGACTTCAGTGCACGGGTGTGTTTTTGTAGCAGTCTGCAGGCATCTTTGTATGCTGCAGTGGTGGATCTAGTGCTCCTGGTTTGCAACACTCTCTGGTGGGCTTGGTCTCTTCTGTTCATAAGAATCTGTAGCTCCTGGTCGTTGGGGTCGAACCAGTCCTGGTGTTTTCTCTCTGGCTTGCCAAGATATGTCTTGCCTGTGTTGTACACGACCTGCTGCAAAGCTGCCCTGGTGTTGAGTTTTCCTTCTCCTCCCATGGGGCGAGAGCACTGTCCATCTCCTGCTCAAAACTCTCCCTATGCCTGATGGTACTTAGTTTTGCAGTGTTGAGCTTGGTCGGCTTATTCGACCCTTGCCTGTTGTGCTTTTGTCGTATTCTGAAAGCCACTTTTGACCTCAGCATCTGGTGATCGGTCCAGCAGTTTGCTCCACGCATGACTCGGGTACTGTGGATGTCCATCTTATCCCGACACCTCGTGATG
>OZ024866.1:43009650-43037150 GCA_964017155.1 Oasisia sp. SBJ-2009
ATGTGGAGTAGGCCCTATGTACAAATATTGCATGGACAGTAAACTAGCGCCATTTTCATGTGACAGTGGGCGGGCCGCTGAATGGACTTACAAAAGGTATATTGTTGGTGCAGTAATATATTGGTGACCGTTTGTCCGCACACATGTAATTAAGTCACTGGTTTATGCGCTGTTCGTTTCCGAGTAAACATTCCGCATACTCACTATATACAAAACATGAACTTAAAAGTTTTCTACAGAGATCAGTCGTGTGCGACCGTGATTACAAGAGAGCGACTAGCGATCGACCCACAGTCTGTGATATATAAAATGTTTTCACTTGCAACATATCAAATAAAACATCTGCTTTGTCACATGTACTCCGAACATCGATACCAAAACGTATGATGCCGATAATTCATATCATGTCCGCGTGCTGTACGCTGAGCGACGCGTCCGTCATTCGGCTCCTTATCACATAAGTAACCATGACAACCTTACAGTCGACGCTTGTAGCATAACGTATCACGTAAGTAACCATGCCAACCTTACAGTCGACGCTTGTAGCGTAACGTATCACGTAAGTAACCATGACAACCTAACAGTCGACGTTTGTAGCATAACGTATCACGTAAGTAACCATGACAACCTTACAGTCGACGCTTTTAGCGTAACGTATCACGTAAGTTCTTCGAAAATGGCAAATAGGGCGCTCACAGCTTACCCATAAAAGTCGAGATCAGGGCGCATTATCCCGCAAACAAAGACGGATAATCCGCCTCTCAACGTATCCGCTCTGACAAAGTATTGCAGCGAACGTGTATTAGAAATATCTGCCGCCATGTAGCATACGGTGATGAAAAAGAATAGACTTATGATGTATATAGGCCTACACTATCATGAACATATTGCGTCGGACGAGTCTCTTGCCAAATCTTAATGTCAGATTTGACGTAACATGATACGTGTCGATATTGGGGCGAGACGTTTGCACAACACGTGTTTCTCTAGGGACGTTAGTCGCGTGATGTTTGTCGTTATGGCGGTTATTTTGGACAACATCCACTGGTAGCACTGATATGCACATGTCGTTGGAAGCATGAACACGCGTGTACATCCACTGACGTACAAATGTACTGGTAACACGATGGTGTACGTTAAAATGTAACATGACAATGCACATCCAGCGGTAGCCTGAATGCGCTTATCTGCTAGTAGCGTGAAGACACGTGTTCATTAGTAGCATAGCCATAAAGCTACACTTCCACTGAGGCAAAAACACATATCATTCAGGTTAAAGAACACGACATCGCTTCCGCATTGTCTATAGGGACAAGGTGGTTCCTTGTTGATTGTATTTCGTCTCTGATTCACCGCACGGCACTGCGGTTGCCTTGCAACTACGTGGCAACCCACCTCCTCGGTATATGCCGTCTCACTGTCTGGTCATCACGTCCCTAACATATGCCTTCGCATATCCAACATACGTCGCTTCCATAGCTATCTGACTTATCCCTCTCTCGCGGCATTCGTGATTCGATCCCACCCGTGCGTGGCGTCTCACGACCGCTTCTGGTATTCATAAGTTTCTACACAAGACATGTCGACATGTCCGCCTATGTGAAGAGATTCCTGGCGGTCTTTGGCTTGGCGGCCCGGCGTGTACTGCCGTGGCCGGGCGTGACGCGAGTGTCGGCCGTGAACACAATGCCGCTGTCGTTGTTGGGACGACGCGGCGAGCAGCAACAGTCGTCAATGTCCGTCTCGAGGGAGAACGTATCCAGACAGAGCAGGTCCGGCGCGGAGTTGGACATACGCCGACGGTCGGGCGTGAGACGGGGGCAGGAGGGCGTCGGCGCCATGCCGGCGCGGCTCCACTGGCCGGACCGGGCGCGGCACTGACGGAGGTCTCGCCGCGAGCGACTCCGGCGGCCGGGGTCGACCCAGGTACCGGGCGTGCTTCGGGTGTAGACGGGACGACAGACGCAGTCGCGGCCCGTGCCCCGCTGTCGCACGTGACCGCCGCACACGAGACACGTGTCGGCGTCGTCGTCGAAGTCGTTGTCGAGTTTGTCGCCGCAGCTGACGTCGTCTTCGTCGTCGTACGGGGAGCTGCACAGGCCGCTGTAGTCGTCGTTGTTGTGGCGGTTCTTGTTCATCGTGCGCTGCTGTCGCCGCATGCTGCCGTCCGGGGCGCTGCAGTCGTTGCGGAAGCGGTTCGAGTGCTTGTCGTTGGTCTCGTTCTCGTACTGCAGGTTGTTGACGACCTGCCATTGGTCGTACTTGCCTTGCATGTGGCGGCGCCTGGTGGTCAGAACAGAATGAAGCACATTATTCGTTTGGTATAATACCATGGATGATAGAATGTGCACCGAATGAGTGGGGAGGGAGAGGGGCATAGGGGGATAGAGGGATAGAGGGACAGAGGGACAGAGGGACAGAGGGACAGAGGGGAAGAAAGGGAGGGAGAGAGGGAGAGAGGGAGAGAGGGAGAGAGGGGGAGGGGGAGAAAGGGAGAGAGGGAGAGAGGGAGAGAGGGAGAGAGGGAGAGAGGGAGAGGGGGACAGATGGAGAGGGGGAGAGAGGGAGGGAGGGAGAGAGGGACAGAGGGACAGGTGGAGAGAGGGAGATAGGGAGCGAAAGAGAGAGGGAGAGAGGGAGAGAAGGAGAGGGAGAGAGGGAGAGGCAGATGTATAGGGAGAAATAGAGAGACAGACAGACACAGACACAGACACAGGCACAGGCACAGGCACAGGCACAGGCACAGGCACAGGCACAGGCACAGGCACAGGCACAGGCACAGGCACAGGCACAGGCACAGGCACAGGCACAGGCACAGGCACAGGCACAGGCACAGGCACAGGCACAGGCACAGGCACAGGCACAGGCACAGGCACAGGCACAGGCACAGGCACAGGCACAGGCACAGGCACAGGCACAGGCACAGGCACAGGCACAGGCACAGGCACAGGCACAGGCACAGGCACAGGCACAGGCACAGGCACAGGCACAGGCACAGGCACAGGCACAGGCACAGGCACAGGCACAGGCACAGGCACAGGCACAGGCACAGGCACAGGCACAGGCACAGGCACAGGCACAGGCACAGGCACAGGCACAGGCACAGGCACAGGCACAGGCACAGGCACAGGCACAGGCACAGGCACAGGCACAGGCACAGGCACAGGCACAGGCACAGGCACAGGCACAGGCACAGACACAGACAGAGACGGGGTAGGAGTGGAAATGGTGGAGGGAGATATAATATTAATAATTATTATTCTGGTAATAGAAGGTTATGGCCATACACGTATCTCCCCAGGCTCCGTGGTCAATGCGCGATCTCCCACTCATTCAATTACCTCCACTTCAGCCGCAAGGCAAAGTATCATTGCATCAATTTGGCAAATGCTTTAACGATATAAGTGTTAATGTGTCCTTTCCAATAACGACATATATGCATTATTAATTGTATCATTTGTGTGGCGGCATTTTGCAGAACTATAAATGAGTATGTTAAGAGTATGTAAAACATACGTTTATACGACGATGATTTTTTATGACAACTTGTCAAGTTCTCCTATTTTTTTCTTTCTTTCTGTCTTTCTTTCTTTCTTTTTCATTCACTTTTATACAGGAAAGTCTGTCCCCTCACGAATAAACCAATCCTCCTGTTTCCATACATAATCTCGTTCAGTGTGGCGTCCTCTGGCCACGCATATGGCCAGTGATCATCCCATAGTGGACAGTGTTACAATAGGTGTTTACTGGTCACAGGGCCATTTTCATATGACCACGTCTCGGCTTGACCGATCTTCAGATGTGTTTTCATTTATTTCCTCACTTTATGAAAAGGGAGACATTTCAACTGTAAATTAATTATGTATGTTTGTGCACAAGAATTCGTCTGGGGTGTGGATACCTCACTGCTCCGAATATACATCTTGATAACATTTCCTTGGTTGTAAAGATAAATAAACAATACATCTAAAAACGAATTAAAGACCCCTAATATGTTTGTATTGCAAAACTTCTTTCTTGAATGGTGTTTGAATTAGATCTCTTTGCTTTTAGCTAACGTTAGACCTCTTTGCTTTTAGCTAACTGTAGCACTGTACAATAGCAGCAGTTTGTACGTGACAGCGAAAGTTAACGGATCAAATCAGTAACATTTAGCATGACTTATTCAGCAGCATTACGACAATAACGTGCTGAGCGGTTGTTGACGAACGTAACAACACGTCACGTGCCATAGAGGAAGTGACGTCATGCCGATTGACCATGCACTTAGTACGCTCTGCTACATCATTTACTGGCTACACGGAGACAAGAGCACACAAATTAACAGCACCGGTCACCGTGTTAGTTTACTTGAGAATGGTAAACTGCTCAAGGGAGATTCACAACGCATGGCATACAAAAACAAATTATCTTGGAAAGAAATGTCACTTAAAGTGAGTGTGTTTGTACGCGAAGAGACGTCCACACACTTTTACAAATGCTTCCCTCGAAGACTGACTTCAGCGAACTCAATTGTGTTTTCGTAATTGATATAGTTGAAGAAGAGATACAAACGTATACGTTCGCCACTTCATTTGGAATAATTGGGCTGACATTTACGTTTTTGAACGCAAACAGAACCACACATTTGTCGTTGAATGACAACTATCGGGTGATAGTAAATTCTCGGTTGCGATCCAACAAAAATCTATAGTAAAAAGTACGATTAACAGATTGCTTACGCGAAGAGCGACGAAAGAAAAAACAACCTGATTTTGATGTAATTTACGTAGATTTCCCCATGGAGTATATTGTCACCGTGATTGTTAAGAGATAGATTGATTCCCGAATGCAAGAACGGGTCGATGAGATGTGATAATGATAGAAGTCTCCAGAGGTGGTGATGCTGAAATGAAACCGCCCCAGATATGTTGATACGTGTTTTCACAAGGACATTAAGTAATGGTCTGACTGGTTATGCTGGTGACCTCTTTAACATTTTTCATGGACATAAATACTGTCATGGCAATCGGGAGTTAAAGCGACCCTTCTATTGACAAAGTGAGTTAATTGTTCGTTCGTTTGTTTTCCCGTCCATTTGCAACGAACGAACGAACGAACGAACGAACGAACGAACGAACGAACGAACGAACGAACGAACGAACGAACGAACGAACGAACGAACGAACGAACGAACGAACGAACGAACGAACGAACGAACGAACGAACGAACGAACGAACGAACGAACGAACGAACGAACGAACGAACGAACGAACGAACGAACGAACGAACGAACGAACGAACGAACGAACGAACGAACGAACGAACGAACGAACGAACGAACGAACGAACGAACGAACGAACGAACGAACGAACGAACGAACGAACGAACGAACAGTCATGGGTGGAGACATTCTACTTAGCTAGATTTTAAACAAATACGTCAACTGTTAACGGGGTTAGTGAATGGGAATTTCTCTAAGGCAATGCACAAAGAAAACGTGTCAACAGTAGGGATACATGCACGTGTGTACTGGTTGATCTCCCGAGTTAGTGCGGAACTCAGCTTTTTTGGTGGGGAGGATGACATGCAGAGTCCTTGTAGAATCATCAGTGATCAACTAAGAAAGAGAAAAGGATAGGCTGGGATACAGACCCAGTCAGACGTGGAACCACCTAACCATACCATCTAGTGTGTAAAGGATGAGGATGGGAAGAACAGGTCTTCTTGAAGACCGATGAAGTATTGAAACGTCGATAGTGGGTTTTAAAAATGCTTTTGCGTGCTCCGTGTTCTCCTGCGTGTTTCATGTTGTTCAGGGTGAAGGCCACTTCAAATACTGATTAATCATTCTACTAGAACATTCTTTTCATAGTGTCCAGTTCTTAGCCGCCTCTCTCCATGTGATGTCCACCAATTATATTTTCATGTCCCTCCACAATTGTCCTGCTGGCGTCCTTTCTACGTGATATGCCCATCTCATCCGACTTCCCATTTGAGTACAAGGAACAACATTCGACTTTTTGCTTCAAGAGGTAAGGAGAATAAAAGGAAACAGACAGGGAAAGTCTCACAACAAACAATAGATACCACCGGATATGACGTGCAAGCCGTTCACCCATTCTATGTCGGTGCATTCTGGGAGATTACTGACGTGTATAATCATGACCTCTTGGTACGCTGATTAATAGTGAAATTCCACATTATAATTTCGATATAGCTGCTCTGCTGTGATCTTGATAAGTTAGTTTGTATTACTTGTAAAGCCAGGATTCCATTTGGATGCGGAAGCGGAACGGGGAATTCCTTTGCGTGATGTCACGTTTCACATCCAATTCCTGCGTGAATAGGATTCGAATTGCTACGAGGAACAATCCAACTTGCCACATCTGTGTTTACCAAACTCAACCGCGTATATTCTTACCAAACTGTTATTCAGGCTTTCTTTCTACATTGATCAAATAACTTAACATTTTAGTTAAACTGTACACACCCCATAGCAGATCCCTATGCTGAATGTGAGTTTGTAAGCGAACTGAATTAGTTCTATTTAATATTTCCGGAATAGCGACGTCGTCATACTCCCAGAATGCACCCCGACACCTTGCTATTTGACCCATGTAACCTCGCCAAACTCCCATGATGCACCATGCCGCCTGACTGTATAGATTGGTGTGTTCGCTGACTAGCATGCTGAGTGAGTGGATGAAGCATTACCTGTATCTCTCCTTGCAACTTGCAGCCACCAGCGGACAACAGAGAAAGGTACGAACGTTACACATCGCCGCACACCGTGACTGAGGCGGCGAAGGTTATTGGACGAGAAACGTTGTAGTGCTTGTTATGAAACGTTATATAGTGGGAATACGTCGGACAAGTGTAATCCGATGTTCTGTCATCACATGGGACCCAGTAAAAGTACGCGTATTTGCTGTCCAATTGCGCCTTGTCTTCTGTTAGACCTGTCGTTATTCTAAACGGACACATCACCGCCTGCTGTGGTTTTGTTACGTCAATTTGACTATATCGCTGGTAACTATTGTAACGCCTCGATTCGTTTGAGAAACAGATTGCAGGTGGTTACAGTTGAATTAGAAAATTTAACAAAGTTCAATTATGTAAGCAACTGAGCGACGTTTTTTGGAAATGATCCCCAAATATGTGTTGCAAGATACAACACAATACCAGTGCTATGTAGCCTGCATGAAAGGTTCATACCCGTGGGATAATTGTTTTTTATGATAATATTAATAGCTCTAGATTCAACCCATAACTGAGCGTTATACATGTTCCGGTTATTTAACCATGTGTCAACGCACTGTTTATTGTCGATTGTGCAAATGCGTTACTGCGACGCATATTAGAGCCAAGACGGATGTGACAAGTTCTTAGCAGAACCACAATTAAACGTTTCGCTGAATCGTTGAACAATCAGTCTGACGCGCTCGAGGGAGACGCGATCAATTACGTGTTCTGACGTCTACGTCACAGTGTGAATGACGTCTCACACTGTAAGACGTAAGCAGTGGGTACGTACCTCCTGTACAGATAGATAGCGACAACCAGCAGCAGCAGCACTAGCAGGATGGCGCAAATGAAGCCCAGGACGACGCCTGAAAACACAAAGGCCACATTCTGAATGCACTCTTCATGACGTCAGTTGCGTAGGCGAGCGTGATTAAACACACAGTCACTTGACGTGGTTCGCTTGTAACGCAAAAACAACTATACATAATTCTATGAAACAATATTTATAGTAATAATGTAATAAAATATAGTAATAATAATAATAATATTATATATATATATATATATATATATATATATATATATATATATATATATATATATAACAATGTAAACATATAATAATAATATAACAATTAAATACATATATACATTATATACACATACGTTATGCATCAAAGCATCAAATATAATCCACAAAATGAAAAGAAATGGTATCGGTAGCACATATTTCATATGTACATTAATTGTGATTTGCTTGACTACATCTAGATTATTTGAATTGCTTGCGGGCAAATTTAGCATGGCCGCCATGACGATGACAATGATACAATACATATGATTCACTCAAATGGTGGTGGTGGTACAAATACCATAGTGGCATCGACTGTGGAATATAAGCAACAATAGATCAAATCAAATTTTATCATATACAACTCAAGTAGCAAAATGCCAAGAAATTTGTTTAATTGTAGATTAATCTACAAAATGATCAACAGCAAACCTTAGAACACTGAGTTCAATTCAATGTAATAATGCAACCTAAACTGTACGCGAGTAATACATAATTGATTGCGAAATGTAGGCAAGCGATAGATGACGTCACATCAAGACCACGTGACTGTTCCCAGCCAGATTCAACGATACAATCCTTTTTAGTTGGCCGTTGTTCTGAGCAACAACCCCACGAGGGAAACAGTAACTCGTAATATTACATATCCACGATTCCTTTCAGTGGCAATCGCCGGGATTAGATCTACGGTAACTACAGGCCGTTTGTATCTTGAGGGAGAGATTATGCAAATGCGTCGGCCGCAGTGCACCCTGGGGGATGCGCAGTCGAGGCAGTTCCGCTCTCGGCGGGCAGCAGTAGTCGTAACAAAGCGCTAACGGTGGCATCTGCTTCGGGTCACGGAGACTTCCGGTCGGTTTGACAAAGGCCGAAAGACGATGGTGTACGACCACTAAGAGAGAGTCAAGTTCCTGTTGTGTTATTTTGTATTTAAAAACGGAGGGTTAATGTATGTCTGTTTTGTTGTGTTGTAGTAACAGACATTTGCTGACTCGCTCTCGTATCGTATGGCTGCTGTGACTACGAGACCAATCCGTTAATACTAGACACACTATAAACCCAGACACGTCGGTCCCTCATGCATGCGTGCGCACGTGTTTTCTGAATAAACGAATGACGTCCACAACGGCAAACGCTAGTTTATGTTTTGGAAATTCTGTTCCCGTGAAATTATATTCGGCTACAGATGTTTCTAAGTAGTCGGGGTCCCGACTGCAGAGGTTGGATAATACATAAAAATCACTCATTGTAAAGTCGATGCGAGGGTGTATTTCTTAAGATGTGTAATCGTCATAATCTTACACGAAATTGTGTGAGGTAACTGATATATGTGCAGAAACGCAGAACAATATGAGACCTCTATAAAACGGTTTCAACAGATACAACAATTAATGAGTGGCCTCTCTGTGAACAAAGGATTAGACAACAACACATGAAATCAAAGCTTCATTAAAGCTACGCATTCAATTGTGGACGTGTTCTTGCATGTGTGTTTCTGATATGGGAGTGATTACAGGTCTGTGCCTCACGCCGACAGAACGTTCTCTCAATCACGATTGTTTATACTGGTGTAGCGCGGTACGTGTCGATAGCAACTGTGCCTGGCGCAATCAGGACACGCCCACATCGTAAGGTAAACGTCATTACCAACACAGCCTGTCTAGGCGTGTCACACCTTAAGCCATATAATAACAGGGCTGTTTGACTAGAGCGTGAGACGGCGTTCTCAGATGTGTCGATAAAACCCATGTTAGTAATAAACATGTGATAATCTGCTTACAATAGGTGGCCAAACTGTAGACGCTTTGACTAATGCAGTCCATTGTGACGTTGTCCGTGCGTTCATTGCGTAACGGTTCTGCACAGTTAATGGTGGTTTTGTCGTTATATGTTTAAGTTAATCGTTCACTAGTTTAATATGTTAGTATTCTATGGAAGTACACTTAATAATAATAATAACTTCTTTTGGGCCGGAGATGTGGTATGTCCAACTTTGCAAACTATACTATCATACAAGGCCTTCCTATAAGACGTAGGGCTATATATGTGTAACAAATAAACGTACTCTATGAAGAACGCTGTTCTGAAGTACAAACTATACACAAATTGTCATTGGCATAGCTAGCAAAACATTGGGCAGCCGGCAACTATTGTCAAGCTAATGAGCGATGGAGTCGACAATTCATCTGTTCGATATGGCTTATCAAATCAATTATTTGAGTAATGTAACCACGCTATCGAAAGCGTGATATACAGAAAACACAAGTTACGTTAAGTGGAGATAAACTTGATAGTCTGATACCGGAATTTACATTCACTTCTTAGAACTAAAAATATGTTGGTGAATTATCGTCGGTGATCACTTGCTTTATGAATTTTCGACTTAAGCTAGTCTTGCTCCAAGTGCGCTACGATTCATTGACTTGCGCACACAGACACTGACAAGTGTCATTGCTTGACTTACTGTTTAATTGTTTGGCTAGCGCTATCATTGTATAACATGTAGCCAATCGTAGACCTCTGGCACTTTCATAGGCTCAGGAGACGAACAAGTGTAGGTAGACTGCAACTGAACTCCCTCAATGCAAAACAAACTAATTGGGCCAATGAAATACCATTGAAACTTAAGCAGTAGCCACAAGTGACCAAATCATAATATCCTGCTTGCAGGGGTTTGTAAATAATCAGTGTACGAATAATATGTCCGGGTATGTTCGTGGGCCCCTGACCTTTATGAGCCTAGACTCGTGCCTCTCGTGCCTATTGGTTAATCCGCCACAGCACGTACAATGTACAATGGTTTGACATGCATTATAATCGTTAGACTTGCTGTATGATCGTTCTACAAACATTGTAATTATTTTGAGTGATTTGCACTATGATTGTCTCACTTGCACTGTGACTGTTTGACTTGTAGTATGACTATTTGCCGTGCACTGCGATTACTTTATTTGCACGGTGAATAATTGACTCGCACTATGATTGCTTGACCTGACTTGCAACGTTACAACTAAACTTCATTGATAAGATTCGATCAGTCGTTATTATTAGTGATATCGGCCATGGGTCAAACTCGTGAACACACTTTGTAATGAGAACACCCACACATGTTATATACAACATTATACCGCAACGTAATTACGCTTCTCTTGACATATACACACGTACTGAATACTTCCCGGGAAACTGAAACAACACATGAGAGAAACACACGACGGACCAATAGAAATGCGACAGTGAGGTCAGGACACTACAGCCTAGTGTCAAGTAGACGGGAGCATGCAACAAGCGGGCAAATGTCAGACAAGAAGGAGATAAGATAAACACGAAACATGACATCCGCCATTGACCGGACAGATCTAACAAGCCGTGATTATACCATATGATCACGTGACATATGATAATCAAACGCCACAAGAGCCGACACCAGTAAGTAAATAGTTCTTACTTACAAAACCGATACAAAATGGCGATTTGGATCTCTGCACAGAGACGAGTAAGATAAATAGATGAGCAAAATGAACGACTGCAATAACAAGATTAGTTGTTATCGCTTAAGGTTTGCTCCGGTCGCTTAATGTTTGCTTCGGGTAGTGACGGTGTTAAGCGCGTACGTTCCCAGCAATAATTCGATACACGCGCTGCTGGACAAGTTTACATTTATTCGAATATGCAAATCGATAAACCAATGCACACAAGAATACAACATTTAAAATATGAAATGTGATGACTGTTAGTACTGTTAATAAAGAACACCAATGTTTTCGTCGACGTGTTAAGCATCAGCTATAATTGTTAAGCGAGTTTCACTACTGGACGTCATCAATTAATCAGTTGCTATTTTGCAGAAGAACCGCTATATCTGACTGACCGCTCAGTTATGCTTAAGCCGCAGCGAGACAGATTGTACATGATACCTGATGTACATCCGTCAAACCCAGGATATAGTTCGCTTCGCTGTGTTTTATTTAACAAATGCAGGACCAACCAAGTCCGATCGGATGTCACCTTCTCGCGATAAGACAGGGATTGACGACCATGAACAATATATGAGGATTCTCGTCAGTAAACTAATAAACAGTCCGTGTGCATCGCATAACCCGTGATTTCGAACTTCATTGGGACTTGGTCGTTTCAGCGTCATGGAAGTGTTTGACCACAGTGGACTTTCAATTAATGATGTCGCTCGATTTGAGTTTTTATGTTTTTATTAATGATTTATTTATTATTGACCTTTTTATTCTGCACGGTTTTTATTACATTTGATTTATAGTTCTTTAAAATGTTTTAATATAAATTTATTTATTAATGCTAATTTATTTGGACTTTTGATGCCACTTTTTTATAATGTTGAATTTGTTTAGTCCAATTGTTGTTTTGTAACAGCGCCTTCGAACAGGGTAACTTGGATTTAAGGTGCTATATATTTGTTTAATATATATATATATATATATATATATATATATATATATATATATGTCTATATATATATATATATATATATATATATATATATATATATATATATATATATATATATATATATATATATATATATATATGTCTATATATATATATATATATATATATATATACATATATTATACTATATATAAATACACACCCATATATATATATATATATATATATATATATATATATATATATATATATATATATATATATATATATATATATATATATATATATGTATACATATAGTATATGCGGATCATTTCATTATCTATGCCACCTGGATTGTTTGAGTTAACACATGGGTGTATCAATTCTGGGGCCTATTTGCACGGACAGAATGGAGCACGAGACAGAGAGATCAATCAGTAAGATGGGAGCCCGAGGCGACATTGATTCACTCGTTCCATTGCATCGACGACAGCTTCGATCGTCGCCACCAGACCTCCTGAATTGGGAGACTCTTTTGGAATACTCGGGACGCATATAATACACCGGAAACGACACTTGAATCAATCGACCAGGAGAGATACCGTGGCACCGGCGTGCAAGTCACGCACATTTAGGAAGTAATGTTTTATCCGGGGAAGTGGGAGATAAGACATTATGTGAGACATCCAGCGATAACGTTGACAATAAACGCGACCATCAACTATTGATGGCTGACAATGGCTGACAATCTTTTCTTTGACGTCAGTTCTTCACAATTAATGCCTAGCTAATAGGTGACAATTTATAATAAAACATAAACATTAACTAGCTTCAAGAATCGTTCAGAAACAAAACGAGGTAACTGCTGTTTATTTAGTGTCCGTTTCATTTTACATTATATTTTTGTGTATTTGTGTGCATGCGTGTGCGTGTGCGTGTGCGTGTGCGTGTGCGTGTGCGTGTGCGTGTGCCTATTATGAATGACAACTACGAGACTTGTGTATTGAGAACTGAAGTAGCGCAGTTACCATTTTCAATATACAGAATGAAAAGAGTGAACACATTCAGTTGACCTAAAATAACTACTGTATATATGTTATCTGGGCCCGCGGGAGACAGGGACATTGTAAGAACCCCGTGGTTTCACCAACGACCCGTTAACGGAAGATAAGTTGATCAAAGCGCCATATGGTATAACTTCAACCTACATTCGCCATATGCCTCCGCTACACTGCAATATTACGGGTTATTGCACTCGGGTCGGTTTTTACACCAATTTTGAAAATATTTCACAACATTTACGAGATCAAATAAGCCCGATGTTTCGCTTAAAATCGATATTAACTTATTATATTGAAACCTGTCCAAACCAGATTACGTCACCGGGATACTTCCGATTTGACTACATATTTTAAATGGTGGATAATGTATGAGCTCATAGGTCTAGTCACAGTGAAATCATCCCTTCACTTGTCCGTGTAAATGTCTACTCACCCAGTACGGACGTGTTGTTGGAATGACTGTCCGTAGACCCCGGGCTGGTGGTTCCCGGATGTACGACCACGACGGGCAGCATCTCTGTAGGACAAACAGACCGCGGGTTACAAATGGCCGGAGACTGTTTAATACTCAACCGGAACTCTGCTTTGCAGTGTAATGAACGCACAGAACATTACAGACGCTTCACGAACGCAACACTGGAATGAAACTATATTAGACAGTGTGTGAATTGATCCGGATTGAGACAAATTCCCATTTGTGTAATGTAAAATATACACACGATATGTGAGAAGAAGTATGAAATATACACAGACGAATGCATTCCCAGTTTCCCCAGCCACTGGGACGACCGGCGACGAACTGTAAAGACGAATAGAACGCGTAGGATTTGGGAAGCTTGCCCTGGATCCCACTGAGATGGGATGACAACACTGGGGACATGGTCAAGAAATAACAGCAGCGCCTGTATTTTATTAGAAACAAAATTCATTTTGTTAAAAACAATTTTAAGTCTCTTTTTAAATCAAGTATTTTATCGAGCGCGCGTTGTGTTTCATTTATCTCATGGTGTTTCAACCTGCGTTTTAAGAATAAGAACAGCTTACAGAAGAGTGTACGTGTCAGCTCCAAAATAATTGGAGACACTCAGAGGGACACCATTAATTTTTAACAAGTTCTTAGGAAGGCTCGTTCTATTTTATTCAACGACAGTCATGTACTTTAGTCCATGACAGTCACTGTACTTTCATTTTATCCAATGACACTCACTGTACTTTCATTTTAGCCAATGACAGTCATGCTCTTTATTCCATGTTTGACACTCTGCGGTCGGGACGTCGTTTTAGGTGTCCAGTGTACAAAACAAATCATAATACGTTTCCTTTTATTCCTGTTGCCAGTCTTGTCAATGATATGAAGTGATAATATATATATATATATATATATATATATATATATATATATATATATATATATATATATCTTTAATACAGAATAAGATACATTCATAAGTCTATATTTGTTTACACATTTTATACACAATGCCCGTACAAACGACAATTTAACTTCCCTTGAATAAAAACATTTATTGTATTGTATGTTATTATATAGGGTGGCTGTAGACAGGAGAGGTTGCAGAAGAACCGCAGCGTAACGGGTAAGAAGTCACGAAGACTACAGGTATGGCAGCGTTTGGCGGACTCACCCGCACAGGCCCCGAGGTTGATGTTCCAATGGTCGTCGGCACAGTGAAGATGGGCAGTCGACAGTTGGGTGCCGGCGAAGAAGAGGCCATCCCGACAAGACACGTTGGCGTACAAGTCGTCTGACCGCATGTAGTAGTTGACCACGGCCTCCTGCCCCAGGCCTGTGAGGTCCTTGCACCCAGGTCCAACACCTGGACAGTACAACGGGTCAGTGTTACACGGGACACATCGCGAGTTTAAGAGGTAGACAAGTTAGGATTGCAAACAAGCTACACGAAATGTTACGTGTTGTGCGCGTTCTACTGGCAGCATGTCGTCGAGGGTGCTATTTATGCACAATACGCCTTATGTCAGTAAAACTATTGTTCTATTACATTCGTAACATATCCACTAGATTTAGCAATCAAACGTTTTCAATAATCTCCCAATATATAATATAATATTAGTATAGATATATTATTGGTTATTGTTATTAATGTTATTGCATTATGTCATGTCTCCGGATGACACACATAAACGGAGAATTATGATACTCACACTAAATAAAATAACTAAAACAGAAAAATGTAACATACGCACACGCACGCACGCACACACACACACGCACGCACGCACGCACGCACGTACACACACACACACACACACACACACACACACACACACACGATGAAGTAGTTAAAGCGAAATTTGAATTAACAAAAATTGATTACATGTTGTTGCAAATGGGATGGTAACACGATATGCAACAGATGTTTTGCTAAGATTTGATGGCGATGTCTTTTCATCACACTCAAAGGACTCATGAGATGAAATGGGCAACCAGGAACCATTTCACTAACGTTGCTGAGAGCTCATAAACCCGATTTTGCACTTTGAAATCAATTTTAATCCTTTACAGTGACCTTAAATACCTGAAAACTTTCAACACCATGACACGCCAGCGGGACATTGTCACTGGCGCGTCGTCAAGGAAATAGTGTCCTCTGTAATATGGCAATGGATATTTGCGGTTTTAGAACAAAATATCATTAAATTTAACCAACAAATTTAAAGATGCTTTTTCTTTAAGAGCTCTTTATCTTAGTGAAACTGTCCCCAGTTCTCTCACAACCCACGATCGATGTTCGTACCAACCCAAACGCGACCATTCAACTCACCTCTGAAGTGGACGAGGAAGCCTCGCTGGGTGAGACTCGACATGCCCGTTCTGAAGCGGATGGTGGCCGTGTGGGAGGCGATACGGATGAGCTCCTTGCCAAGTGAGCCGCAGTCATGGAAGTACCTCGCTCCGATCTCCGTCGTGATCTCCATGAAGTCGTTACAGCGTCCTCCCTTCTTCACGTCCAGCTCAAAGTCGACGATGGTCAGCTCAATTGTTTGGCGCTTCTGATGGTACAAAGACAGAGATGTCGGTACACCCATAGACTGACAAGAGTTCACAATTCAGGAAGAAGCAGAGAGTATGCAGGATATATGTTATTTGCAACCTAGAATCCACCAAGCAGCATTCCGACAACACATCTGTTTGATCCAGGAAAGAGAAGGCAGGTAGAACGTTGACAAGTCTATACGGAAAGAGCAGTGACCAGTCAGTAAGGAGAAGTTGATCGTGGCTAAAGGAACGAAACAAAACAGATCGGACAAAGTCAAGATGGCGATGAACACTGAACGACCATCTAGACGTGCCGCAAGTAACAAGGAGGGCCAATACAATAGACGTGTTGCTCAACACAATGAACACAACATATGACACATACATGCCGGCAGTGTCAATTATACCATCATTGCTATATATGTTAAGAAAATTAAATTAATACCAACATAACAGAACACTGTGATAGTGTCACCCATACGTTGAATGAAAATACAGAATGTACAACTGCAGTGTCGCTGGGATTACATGGTGATTACCCTGCTTACTTTCTGGCATTGTCATTCTTCAATATACGGATACCTCTGCATCTTACTTAGAACGTCACTAGTGATGTTGCTTGCTTTTCAGATGTGAACAATTATAATTGTTTTATAAATGTATTAAAACATAATGCACATAATTGTTATACAATATCTTCATGTTGTGTTTTATAGAGATGTATAGAAAAAGTACTCCTCCCGCCTTTTATAGAATTTCAATTAAGCCGAACCGGAGTTAATTTGCAAGTGCTTTGTACTGAATAAACTCTTTATACCGTGGTTTACCTCTGTATGGACTCTCTCAGTACAAGTTGTGGAAACCGCAGCTTATAGCAAAAAATAATATTAATTTGTCGGTCTCGAAAAATGTAAACTTAAACGTGATAGCCGACATGTATTTCTATTGCAACAATCACAATGCATATGCATGTTGCATTAATGGTTTGTCTTTTGTAAAGCTTAGCGCACATTGACACTTTTACTGTAACACAAACCCAATAGGTCTACGATGTGGCATTGGTAAAAAGGTTTTATGTTGAAAGAATCACACCGTTGGTTCACGGTAATTGTATACACTTCTGTATATTCTTGTGAAAACAGGTGAGTAGTGATACTTGTTGCTGACAATTTGAACTCACACTGTATTGGTTCAGACATGTTGTTGTTGCTTAAAGTTACACAAAACAACAATTATAAAAGTAACGTAATTATAGTTTGAAGAATATACATCACAGTAAAGTCGAGTCCAATTCCGTGGGGGCAAGTGCCCCTTGTGGACGTCCGTGGAGACAGCGGACAGGGGGGGGGGGAGAGGACGAGTGGTGTTGACAGGCTGATAGAATATAATTCATTTTAGTATGGAAAGAAAAAAGTGTTGCCTGACTGTGCGATTATAGTCTATTCCATCAAACACGTATTGTTAGGGAGTTAGCATAAGTACAACCTTACTAGTTTGGAATTTCCTTGAGAACGCATTGAAAAGTTGATCTAATAATGTCAAACATGATGTGTTAAAATAAAACAATGTTTGATTTTGACAATTAAACCACAACAAAGAACCATGCTTTTTTCGAATAAGAAAAGAGAGCGCGGCGTGGGGAGGTCAAGTAAGCAAGACCTCATAAAGGACCACAATTAAATAGCTGTAAACAAACTTAGTCTCCGTGTATAATTCGTTTGTAGTGTGTTTTTGTACATTATGTTGCATGTGCCAACAGTTGAAGTGACCCGACACAGTGTTGATTGAAAAACTACCAATTAACACAACATTTAACGTCTGCAAAGGTGTTACCAGTACCGCCGCTTATAACTGCTCTCCGCCATATGCAGGCTCGTGCCAGAGCTTCGGGCGTTAATTCGTGTGTGTGGAACCCTAACTTAAATTAACGCCATTCACAACACTGTTCACCTGAACTGACATCTTACGTTTGCAGATGTCAAACATAAAAGTATTCATTGTCAGAATCACATATTGCCTATCTGAATCCTAAAGTATTCATTATCACGTCGAGTGGCACTGGTTCCACGCAAGAGAGCGCGGCGTGGGGAGGTCAAGTAAGCAAGACCTCATAAAGGACCACAATTAAATAGCTGTAAACAAACTTAGCGCAGTCTCCGTGTATAATGGAACATTAGTGCTACATATAGGGACCACTTAGCGGCGCCAACGTCATGTCGCCTCGAGTAATCATGGATAATTGTCATACCTTGTATCAACGTACGACTAACTATCCAAAATTGTTGTAAATATAGCGTCGTTTCCAGTGCTTGGGTATGATAACAACAATATACTATTGTGTTCAGTAATTCTACTACGTTGTTCTCTTCTTGGCATCAATGTCCGTTAGATTGGTCATGGTTACGGGTTCAATTCATTCTACTACGTTGTTCTCTTCTTGGCATCAATGTCCGTTAGATTGGTCATGGTTACGGGTTCAATTCATTCTACTACGTTGTTCTCTTCTTGGCATCAATGTCCGTTAGATTGGTCATGGTTACGGGTTCAATTCATTCTACTACGTTGTTCTCTTCTTGGCATCAATGTCCGTTAGATTGGTCATGGTTACGGGTTCAATTCATTCTACTACGTTGTTCTCTTCTTGGCATCAATGTCCGTTAGATTGGTCATGGTTACGGGTTCAATTCATTCTACTACGTTGTTCTCTTCTTGGCATCAATGTCCGTTAGATTGGTCATGGTTACGGGTTCAATTCATTCTACTACGTTGTTCTCTTCTTGGCATCAATGTCCGTTAGATTGGTCATGGTTACGGGTTCAATTCATTCTACTACGTTGTTCTCTTCTTGGCATCAATGTCCGTTAGATTGGTCATGGTTACGGGTTCAATTCATTCTACTACGTTGTTCTCTTCTTGGCATCAATGTCCGTTAGATTGGTCATGGTTACGGGTTCAATTCATTCTACTACGTTGTTCTCCTCTTAACAGCAATATCCGTGAGGTTGGTCATGGTTACAGGTTAAGTAAATTCTACAACTTATATCAAAAAGAAGTTAGTGGCTGACAGCTGCTTATGAATCACCGACACTTGTCCTTGTATTAACTTGTATTTATCAAATAACCGTCTGCAACTATTAATGTGTAATATGTCGGCGGTGCAATTTTACAAGTCATACTTCTTCTGTTGGGCATGGCGCAACCTTTCGTAACGTATCATATTCTTGGCATCACGTATGCCGCTGATAAAATACAATTTAAAAACTACTTAAGCTTAAAGAATATCTCTAAGGACTCTATTTGGACAAATAAAAGTTCACCATGCACACGTTTTTGCGACACGCTGTTTAGAGACAATGCCAACTTGACATTTCACTACTAATTATAACTAATAAATACAACCCAAAACGTTGGCAAACGACATAAAAACGTTTGCAAAGACACGACAATAGTCGAATTACTACGAAAGTTGTAGTTCAACCCCAGATTACCTCAAAGGAAAAAACGTAGGCAAATCCGCTCGGATAAAGGGAAATCGCTTTGGAACACAACAAGTTGTATGAAAGTCGGCAATTGTATCTCATACCCGTGAGAACTGACGACAAGCACGTGACCTAGCAGAGACTGAACAGACACGAACATACAAGCGGGCGAGAGTAACACAGAGAAACGTTGCATAACTAATGCGACGACGAGACCGTTTCCTGCCGCTGGCCACGCCCCGGGTGAACACTCGAAGCTGCGGCAGTAAACACTTCACATGGCGACTGCGCTCGACAAAAGACCCGCACACAGACGTATTCAGAATTAACGACGCTAATATGGCGGCGGTGTTTCAGCCACTCTCGTGGACGCGCTCAACTGACTCTCGCTCGGTTGCGTAACTTCGCCGAGAAGACAGTCCGGTGAACAGACGGTTGGCTTATGTAACCCATATACAGTGTGAATGCTCGAAGCCGTCAGACGACATCAGTGTTTTGGATTAATTCACAGGTGTATATATATATATATATATATATATATATATATATATATATATATATATATATATATATATATATATATATATATACATATATAATAATAATAGTAACAGTAATAGTAATAGTAATAATAACACATTTCAAGTGAACGTGCGCTTTTGATAACGAAATTAAGTTATAACATATCTATACACAAAAGAAAGAGTAGAACGTTACAAAAGAAATGACACATTGTAATGTTTGCTTATTTTGTGGGTGACAAGTTTCAGCATCAGTTAAAAGTCTTTTATAATATAAATTATCTTATAAAAGTGTATCCCTATTTATTTTTTATTTCAAATTCCGCCTGAGAACGAATCAGCATATCTACCCTATTCTGGGGTAAGGCCGCCCTGGCGGTAACGTTGGCAGTTCAATAAGTCCCCAGGGGTTAAAAAGTGCTGCCACCTCACGGAGCCTGGGTGACCGAGGCAAGGTTTAGTCACTCACCTGGACGGAGAGTTTCCACACGCAGTCGGCGTTCATGTAATACTTCCGCGGGTAGTTGGGGCTGGCGATGTAGCCGCTGTCGTAGAAGGGCGGTGCTGAGCGGTCGCCGCAGCTCTGGTGGACCATCGCCGCTACAACACAAACGTCGCCGTGTTAACTCCCCGTGCAGGCGATCACCGGTGTTTTCTGGCGATAATCGGGGATTTTGCCCAAGTGTTTGTACGTTCGTTTTATGCGAACGCGCAACGGGTCGTTTCTCAATCAGTACCCACTTTGACACAGAAATCGCGGTGTCGTCTCCGGCAATAATCGGGGATTCGGTGCATTTGTTTTCATCTTCGTTTTATGAGAATGGCTTTTTTCTTAAGCAACATCTACTTTTGAGGGTTTCTTGCTACTCGGAAATTATGGTAAAAGAATTATAAGACAACACAACACACAACTACGCTCTACCAGTGCTGTTGATGTCTACAAGTTCCGTATTTTTCGTTTTTTATTTCACTTCTTTGACAGTTTTTAAAAACATACTGCATACTGCGTTTTAAGCACTTAGCTTTTTGACTTTAGCGAATAAATTTGCGTTTACTGAGAGTAATTGAGAAGGACTAGATGGGAGACAGCCGTGTAAAACAATGCGAATGAGAATGACATTGATACGATCAGTTACAAAAGAATTAAGAAACAGACAAACTGTAGACACTACGTGGTTGTTAAAGTGAAAAAAAAGGCAACAGTTTAGTGTTATGCACCTAAAAGAGTTTACACTAGCTAATCATTTGCATCTACAATCCAATTTTTCACCTTAGTGGTTACCTCAGAAAGTGGTCTTAAAGTGGGAAAATTTAGCTAAATCACCGACACCATGAACCGGCCCATCTTGGACCTTGCAACCAATCACAACCCAGCAGTTTGGAAAAGTAATACGTCAGAGAGTCGTCTGCTGGTTCAGCTGTCATAACAGAGAGCCAAGCGGTACGCTAAAAGTTGCCTTACGTCGGTTTACAACGAAATCGCGACATCAATATGCCACACTGTTCCTCAAACGCTTATAGTAATAGTACAGTGAAAGACAGTATCAGTAAGATGTCTTCTTGTTAACCTATGAATCGAGTAGAACTGAAACAGTGGTTCGGTGGATTCGTTTGGACAGTCACAGACACAGCGCGGATCCTAGACGACCCGCTTTGATTGACCTAACCATCAAAACGACCACCAACAGCCGCCAAACTTCTCCTCACATATCTTACATACATATGCATACACTATGTTATGTAATAAAATCTCTTGCATTCCTCTAACGAAGAAAATTCACACACAAAAACGCACAGACCTCGAGTACAACTTGTTCGGCCGCCCAGCGGTACCGTAAAATCGCTTTTAAAAGCTTTACACAAAATACCGCTAGACGCCACGTTTCTGACTGCGAATATTTAATTGCTTTATTTCACACGCGCGAAACAGTTTAATTACTTATAAATAATATAATAATTAATTATTATCATCACTATGATTTGCAGGAAATTATAAGTTTTATTATTTTTATATTGATATTTTATTTTTATAATTGTTCATATATGTTTCTAGTATATTTATGTTTTTTTTCTTCTGGTGTGTATTTGTTGTTTAGCATTTTAATGTATGTAAAACGCCATGAACAAGTTTAAATTGGATGTGGCGCTATATTAAATAAACAAACAATTTTTTTTTATTATAATATAATATTTTATTTATGTAGCGCCACTTCCATAATTATTTGTGGCGCTTCACAAAATAATGCTATTAAAAATACAATAAAGAGAAAACTACCCACAGATAATATTATTTAAAAATAAATAATGAAAATACATGTTTCTATATCATTAACTAAGTTGACTTATCAGTCATAAATAAACATACAAATTACATAACAACAATTGTAATAAATGAATATAAAAGTATGGTTAATAGTAATAAATAATTAAAGTAGTAAAATAAGTACGACGTAATAATAATTTTCATTCGGCACATACACAACCATTATGCATAAGAACATATTACTGAAGCTATTTGTTCTACTCATGAATGACATTTCCACCATCAGATATGTAATAATTATTATTTTTGAACAAGACACTTTATTAATTATCGGAACAATAAATCACTAAAATGTAAAAAGGAATATGAATATATGGGAAATATTATGGTGGTAGAAATAGAAGGATTTAAAAACAGTAATATTAACATGTTATTGTTTTAGTTATTATTGTTAAAACATCGCTTATGTAATATAAGCTTGCATGCTCGCAGTACACGCGGGATGTTTATAGAAATATTGATAAAATAAACAATGTGACTTCATTGAAAAACACGTAATTTCCTTTTTCTTTTATAACTAATATGCAATTTTGGATAATTATGCAGACACAATTGTATTTTTAATATTTATTTTTAAATATTACCTGTGGGTAGCATTCTTATTATTGCATATACTTTAATAACAGTATGTTGAATAGAAGAGAAGAAAATTGTGGATTTGGCGCTATATAAAATAAACTAATAAAATTATATATTTGTATATTAAATTGTTATTTTTTATCAACTCTATTAGACCCATATCACCAAAGCGTTGCCTTAGTTTGCCGTTTAACATTTTCTGCAGATCATAGTGATGCAGCTAATTATTATTATATTATTTATAATTAATTAAACTAATTCGCGCGTGCGACTGCAGTAAGGTTAATAAATATTCGCGCGCCATCTAGCGGTATTTTGTGTAAAGCTAACTTATAATAGCGAGTTTACGGTAGTCGAAGTTGTCGAGTTGCCGTTCGCCAAGATTTGCGTTTCTGTTGTGAATTTTCTTCGTTAGACGAATACAAGTGATTTTTTTGTGATGTAGTGTATGTATATGTATGTAAGAAATGTGGGGAGAAGTTTGGCGACTGTTGGCGGTCGTTTTCGTGGTTAGGTTAGAAAGTAACAGATAATGATATGCATGCACAGTTCACGCCGACCAAGAAGACTCTCTGACGTCATTTTGTTTCTAAAATGGCGTAGTCTGTAGACTTTCTATGTCTATGTGTTTTACATTTTTTTCCTGGTAAACCACTGACGTTAAAAATATGATTGTTGTTGGAAGTTGTTACTTTTTATTAACTCTGTTAATCCCATATCATCCAAACATTGACTTTGTTTTCCCTTTAAGTACTGTGTACTTAACAACCACGTCGTGCCTACAGTGTGTATAAATAACATACCTGGCACGCATCTGTAGCTCACTCGCAGGAACTCCTCGTATCCACACGGGTCGCTGAACAACTCCGTCTCGACATCTAGCGAGCACTTCCGCTTTCCGGCGCATGCGCGGTTCAACGTGAAGTGGACGTCGACGTCGCAATTGCGCTGGTACGGCGTCCCACAGAGCTGCGCAACAAGTGTGTCGTTGCGGCCAAATCGCGCAGACTCGATGACGATTTTTTCCGACGGCCCACATGTCACTTGGAAGGCTGCTCCGAAGCAGGCGTGACGTTGTATGACATCCGGGATGAAACCTAGCGGACGATGAAAACAGCAAATTAAGAATTACATTTATTGAAACTGTATCCACCTTTCATAAAAAAATACGTTAAACATATTCGTTTGAAATTGCTTTTCCACCATAAATTGACGGCGTTCCAAGCTCCAATAACGACTCTTGCTTGTTCCCATTTATGATTACGCCAAAATTAATGAGTTTGTTTGTTGCGTCCCTGAGCTTGACTTTTCAAGGAACCAGGCACTATAGAAGTATTGCAAATTATTAGTAGTAATTATTATTATGAGTGTGTGCGTGCATCTATTTGAGGGCGTGTATGTGTGTGTGTGTGTGTGTGTGTGTGTGTGTGTGTGCGTGCGTGCGCGTGCGCGTGCGCGTGCGTGCGTGCGTACGTGGTGTAAACCATCAGAAGACGAAACAAGCAACACATTGTACGAGGTTCCTAATAAATGTCACGTGCTCGGACGTGTCACAATAAACTGTCTCCGGCTCACTAATAACAATTGCGATGTGACGTCAGCGCGACGAAGCAAAGTTCATGCCTTGCATTGGCAAACACAGGCTCGGGACAATGCATATGTTGACCCAACCTCGCGCCGTGCAAACATTAATCACTACATTAACCGGGAACACTTCAGCCGGAAATTTCACTTCGTGAAGCGGCCGTGTTTGCTCGCCATACAAAAAAGCTACTTTATACCTTGAACAAATATTATCTGAATCGTTTGTTCACTTTCTGTTCAAAGTCCACACTATGTAGGGTGCGCTGTGGTTATGCGTGTGACACGTATTTAGTGCTACAACTCTACGATGTCTCGGTTTGCTAACTGTTGTTCCGCGGTGCTGCATGCATTCCATCGACACTGCAGACCGTAACATTTCGACAATTTGCAAATGGACAACATGACCTCTCCCTTTTCGTCATTTAGTAGACCATTGGAAGAGGAAACACGCCATTGAAGTGACGCTAACAAAATCACGTTATCAGAACGTTATTTCTCTGTTACGATAACGTTAGCCGGTAACGTTCTCCTACTAACGTTTTTTTTGGAAAGTTTTCTTTACGTTCCATTAACGTAATATGTGAGAATGTTACTGCATAACCTAATTATAACCTTCTGCTAACGTTACGGGAACGTTCCGTGTTTGCTAGGGCTATACAAGCAACGTGTCTGGCATTTGATACGAATGGGGATGTAAAACTTGAGCCAACAAATACACCGCTGTCCACCTTCCAGTATTCGGAGGTTGCCATTATTGTTAGATTACTTGAGGACTATAACTAGTTAAGATGGCCGCCAGCGTGTATATTGGACGGACAAGAACGAAGTGCATGATACCATATCGAATGTAAAGGTCAAAGACCTAATATCTGTCTCTAATTACAATAACTCTGTCAGGGCAGATACATAATTGTCGACTGGACAAATCTAAGCCTCGTTTGGTCTCTAAGGTTTGACGGGCATTCGTTGTGCACAGTACATGTTCTACGTTATATATCTGCCATCTTCGTGTGCCATGTGTTGCTGGTTGCGTCAGTACCAACCACCACTACCCCTCGCAGATCCATTTCCAAAACTCGTCTTTTTATCTCAGCCAATGAAATCGCTCAAGGATTGTAGCGGGCTTCTGGTCACGTGATATAATTTGTGGTGAATTCAACCACACGCTGCTCGTGGCACATGCCATTTTTGTTTCGATGTAGAAGCAAATATTTGAATACACAAAACCGTTCAGCTGCTCGTGCATTTTGGCGGAATTCTCATGAATTTTTTATCCTTCTTCATATTGGGGGGTATGTGTGTTGTTCTCATGGGTGAAGCAGTCACGATTGGCGCAGTTAATAAACTAGTTCGACTCGACTAAATCATATAATTTTCGTACGAATCTGCCAGGGCTAGGTTGCATGGCATAAAGCCCTGGCTAGCGAGGATCATCTAGGCGGGTTTATCAGCAAACGCTGAACCATGTAGACATAGGTGCTCCACCAGACAATGATTAGTTTTCTCAGACGGTGACATCGTATGAGCTCTTCCGTCGAACGACGTTTCATTTGTAACGCTGAAGTTTGCCAGGCGGTCTCTTCTGGAGGCGTTTACCTCGCGGTGTAAACAGTCAGCTCTTTAAGGCGTAGACGACGGACGGGGCCAGTAGTGGTCGTCATCAATGTCTCTCGTGTTTAGACACTGTGTAGTGAGGGAACAGGCATTCGCCCAACAGCGTCGACACCCGTCTTTGGCAAGACGTCATCAGTGCCTTTGCAACACAGAAAGCTGTCGACACGTAATACTTCTATATATTCTGACAACCTTCAGCTTCTGCTATATCCCACAATAAACATAAAACAAAACAAAGCAGACGACGTTTTCATTTACGTGTTTCACTGAATCCATCGACAGTTAATAGGAATCTTTACAGGGATTCACTGGGACACAAAAATAACCCCTACGTGTCCCAAGTTATAAAGAAAATTGTATAATATAAAATGTTTTGTAATGTACACACTGTTTAATAAATATAACTATTTCATATAACCCTACGCCTTCATTTACTTAGAACTGTATTTTATTAATCACTAACTACCTTGGTAATGTATCAAAATAGAACCCCATCGTGCTGTTGTAGCGTTTACATTTTTTCGGGCGTAATCAACTCTCCGGGTGACGTTTTCACGCATGCGCGATGGTTATTAGCGATTTTTTAAACATAATTCTAATGAAATCAAGGCATATATTTACACGAAATAATTACATTAACAGGGCTGTATGCGATACAAAATATTTACAGTTCTCAAAGAATCCCATTTCATTAATGTGGGACACGGAAGAATCCCAAACAAATCTGCGGATGGACCAGCGAGGGCGCCTACTCCGGCCGCCTCGAAGCCGCAGGAGTGAGTCAGAGATGAGCCGTCAGTTGTTCCCCCGGGAGAGACGGGAGGCAGCAGGCGGGACACGTGCCAGGGACCGCCCGCGGGCAAAGAACCCAACCAGACGTCAGCGAGAAATGAAAAGAAGTATCGCCAGATGTGGCCGTTCATTTCTCCGGTCGGATTCATCCCGACCCAATCAAAGGCGGTCCTCTGTGTGGGCGATACTGGCTCACCTAACACCACATTTGACCTTTCCACAGGCGGTCTTTGTAGCGTTTCCTTCCTTTCCTATCAAATTTGAATAGATGTGTTATCGACAATTTCACAGCATATTTACCCTCCACTGGTAGATGTGCCCTGGGAA
>OZ024866.1:43042150-43097150 GCA_964017155.1 Oasisia sp. SBJ-2009
GAATGACAACTTAGATCAGGCACAGCCACGTACTTGTCTCGTAGAGAAATAAAATTATGATGCAAATGATCTTCTGGTTCGTTTACTTTGTCGTGCAGTGTGAATATTGTATTTTAAAGCAGCAACCAATGATCACATATAAATAACAAACTCCGTAATAATTGTTGGACTTTCTGTGTATACCGGCGGCTCATTACCTATCAGGTATAACTAGACATTATTACACTCTTTCGCAGTTGTTGTTCAATTAATTTCGCTGTCTGGAAAAAGTGCCGTGCACTGCAACAACTATCACAACAAAATATTACTGACGTCGTTCATTTAGTTGAAAACTTTCACAGTATCTTATATTAAGGACTGTAATGCGACCGTTACGCTGGCACAATATGGTCGACGAACCGCCCAGTTAGTTACTGTAGTTTTACGAACTTGGTCCGACATGCGCAGGTTCTATTCGATAAAGCAATTTAGTCACACGCATTTCCGCTGCAGTCACACAAACCTATCTGTGTTGTCGTAGTTTAAGCACAACACAGTCGAATATAATATCAAAATCAGGTAAGCGATATCACCAATGTGGATCATAACATTCGCCAATGCGTCGACAAATGTTGGCACAGTCACAGTTTGATTCGGCGCAAAGATGGCATAAGTTGCGTCGTTCAAATCGTGAGAATGATTTTCTCAATTTATTTCTGATTACACATTGACCTCGCTCGATGTGAGCAGCGGCGAAAATACCGACGTACACCACGCGCTGTGTCATTGAACCAGCGCTTTGAGCTGTCTCCAGCCAACCGTGACCGGCATGTCACTGAGTGTGAGTTGTCAGTGAAGCGTGAAAGCCTGTCTGATTGGTAGTGTCAGCCGAGTAAACATGATTGCAGATAATGGTATCCAATCTACAAATCCGAACATTCTCATTCGGTTTGCTAAAGCGGCGCTGACAAGTTCACGATCTGCGTCAAAAAAGGAAAAGTTGGACTCAGTCACGCGTGACGAGCACGCTATATAAGGAACAGACTGCGAGACAAACATGAGCCGTTAATGACGGGCTCGTGAACGTCGTAGGCATAAGAACACGTCAAGTGCGAAGAGAGGGTTCGTGTGTGAACTGTAGAACTACGACTCAACAAAGATTCATTGTTAAGTAGGTTTACGAGAAGTAGGAGAAAGTCAGCGCCCGAAGACGGCAGTGCTGTCAAACCTGCAGGTGTTATATGTGAGCTACCAGAATGTTTGTCACGACGTCTAGTCGCCAGATGTCGGTTATAATAGCAACAATAACACTGCATTTTCTGCGTCATTGGTCTTGGTATTAATGGCCTTTCAGAGGCACATGCCAATACTAATTCACAGAACTAACCAGGGTTGGAAAAAATCATGATTTTTTCGATTAAATCGGATTTTTTCGATTAAATCGATTTATTTGATTTTTTCAACGTTCTTCACAATCATAAGAAATAACATGTAATTCGGAAAATAAATAAAAGTGGAATATCATAATATACCTACCCAATAGGCTAAACATTTCATTCTTAGCATTTCTAAAGAATTAAAGCAAAGTTGTTATGTACAAATGTAAACCTTATTTTAAAATACATACAGTTAAATCAACTGGTAGTAGCACGCAACGTAAGTATAAATTTAAGATAATCTGAAAAAATCAATGTCTTGATTTTTTCAAGTTGATTAAATCAATGATTTAATCGATGATTTAATCAATTTGATTAAATCAATGCCAACCCTGGAACTAACGTTAGCACATTTGAGCTTGATGATGGTGATTGAGTCATTTAGAGCTGTGTTTGGGCATTCCTCCACAACGGGCCGATGAAGATCCGTGGGAATGTGTCATACATAATGAAAAATAAACAATAATGAAAAAAATAAATTAATAAAAACGCTAAAATACTCTTTCATCTTCATTGGGTAAATTACTATTCTTACATTAAATATATGTTGTTGATGTATGAATTGTACCTCATTTGGAAGTTCGTTCCACAGTTTAATCTCATCAATTGTATAAGATTTGCTACCTTGACCTTTGACATACGATTCAGCGTGTCCGCGCGTTACTGTTACTACATGTAGCACCAAGTGACTAATTCAGCCAACAGGGATTTTACCAGCGTCCACTTATCCACCGTATATCATGGCCGGTTCTTTGACAAGAGAGTTAGTCGGTGTAGACTTTTATACGCAATTGTCTTCGGTCGTAATCGTTTCAGGTTTAACATGTGTGCAATCTAGATAAGAATTAGCATAACGTCTACATGTATTCATGTTAAATAGACCAGGTCTCCGGATGTGCCTAAGGACATCTGATTTCCACATAATGATTGTGTAAATATAACCGCCGATCGAACTGCTAGTCGAAAGATAGAGAGTTGTAGACTTTGCGTCTGACGCCAGACGACCGTGGAAAGTGACCTGTATCGCAGTGAGTGGTTTGCGCAAGCATATTTCATGCCAGACACGAGTTCTCAGCAAATGGCCGGGAGAATTGTTTCGGTCACACTTATCAATGCCTACATAGTATAATCTTAGTGATCTGAATCGGTTGATGTGTTTCACAAAATGCCTCGTTATGTTTTCACAATGATCTTGCATCTTGTATGGTGAAGGTATAGTTGTTGCGTAGCGCAAACAAGTATGCACGTATTGCCAGAGGATATGTGCACTCGTATGAAATCAACTTCCTGATCGTCAGATATATTATAGCTGTGTGTGTGTGTGTGTGTGTGTGTGTGTGTGTGTGTGTGTGTTCGTGTGTGTGTGTGTGTGTGTGTGTGTGTGTGTGTGTGTGTGTGTGTGTGTGTGTGTGTGTGTGTGTGTGTGTGTGTGTGTATACATGTATGTGCATGTCATTGTGCGCGTACGTGCATGTGTCTGTATATGTGTGTGCGCGTGTATGTATGTGTGTAGTGTGCGTGCATGATGATGTGCATACATAACTACATACGTTTATACACGCGATTCGGCGTGTGTTAGCGAATTATATATGTATTTTTTGTAACCTATGTATACGTGTGTTTGTGTGTGCCGTGAAATGTATAACGAGAGATCGAACACAGAGGTTCGCACCAGTCTCTAGTTTGAGGGATGCCCTAACATTCAAACCATGGTCAAAACACCACGCATCGGACACGTGTATACACAGACCGACTCGCGCGAAATCCCTTGCAGTTGCATCGCGCGATCAATGCCGTCTCTCGAGCAAGAGAACGCAGACGTCGTCACGACTGCAGACGTCGTCCTCGGGGTATCACCGACAGCCAGAAGCAACCATCGATCCTGGCGCGGATTTTTCCATCAGAGGAGGTGTGAGTGATGCATTCTGGTACCGCGGGATTCGGCAGGTCGACCCGGCCGAAGGCGAGCTTCATAAATCGGCGGACCTACGCGAGTCTATCGGCTGCTACCACGCCGTGCAAGAGCCTTGTGGCTGAAGACAGACGAGGCTCAGACGCGGACGGAATCCATAAGATACTGTAATAAGCCTAATAACCGATCGCGGAGCAACACAAGCGGGCGGGGTTCCTTTGTTGCTTTCAGGAGACATCTACAGTGAGATGTCAACCAAAAGCTATCTGATATACCCGAGACTTGTTGCTTTTAGTGACCTGAGTGCGTTGTTTATTTTTAGAACGTCACCAGCTCGATGGCGCATTCAAGTACTCGTCTAGCCTGTTGCAAATGATGGTAATGGAGCCGAAAGAAGTTATATCTTGTGTTAGTCGATTCCACACTTGAATTGTGCAGACGGCGTGTATACAGTGTATATCTTACAGGTTGTTATAAGTTCTTTTCTGTCCCCTAGAAGTGGCCGTGCCTCTTGTGCCTGCTCTTGCGTCACAGTTGTCGGTCCGCAATGCGCATGTGTCTAACGATGAAATATCCAAGCTAAGGATGGGACAGTTTATTCAAGTTTAGTGGTGTGTTTTCCCCCCACAACTTACCTAATTTCCACTCAAATGATTGCACTGACGGCGCCTCATCAATATGCTGTGGGAAACTGTTCGATATATCTGTACATCTATAGATAGATATACCCAGGAGATACCCAAAATGGTTAAGTGCTGCATACTGCATTCCAAACCTACGTCGCCTTAACATGTGGTTTGAATAACAGGAATTTTTACATCGAACTGTTCGACTCTGGAAGATTTCTGACCTGTGGCTGTGTTCCGAAAGATCGAAATGGAGCGGTATCTGCGTATCTAATTCCAGGCATGTAACGCAGTATAGAACAGACAGACAGACAGACGGACGGACGGACAACAATGTCTTACCAGTACAGTGTATTGTGATAATCATAATTTCTCCACAAAACGAAATCTTACTTTGTATCTAGACCACGTTTTCCAAAGCGTGAAACATCGCCATGTTGTTTATTTACGAAGACAGTATCGGAAAGAGAACTATCTGGCACTCACCAAATATTTTTTCTACATTTATGACAAAGTTCGTTGGTCTTATCAAAACATAAATATCATCGAAGCGGAACATGTGTACCGAGTAAGCATTTCAGTCGGTAATTCCCAAGACAGTCGTACATTGTCTTCTAGAGTGACTGTCAACACTTCACCGGCAGACACGACACCCAGTGACACTCTGGCACGACAAAAACGGAACACAGCACCGACATAGGGGAACTTTAAAGACATACAATCGGTGACACAGTAATACACACAGTAATAATAATGGTGGTGATAAAGATGAGTCAATTTATAGGGCGCAGCCATAATCTACATAAAAGTCCATTCAGACGCGTTAAAATACATTACATGAATGTTGAAATTAGTTAAACAAATTGTAATAAATGAATTGCCAAAGCTGTGGTGTATACATACAGACAGACGGTGAAGCAACAGAGACAAGCGTCTGGAGACCAAAACAGACGCCTAGCAACTTTACACGACATAATTGTGAGGGTGCAACGATTCAAAGGTAGTGCATCAAGTGTAACCAACTGATGTACGAGGCCAGAGGTACAATGAGAATAACTTTAACAACATTTTCATCCAACGGATAATCAAAAGGAATGTGTTGGGTTGTGGAATCAAACTACCGTGGTATTACTTGTCCCGGCTGTTTGTACAGTGATGCACTGATGGATATTAATGACCCGACCCGAAGTTGTTTTGGTCCAAAGGGACGGCAGTTGACACTTGACAATGTGCACGCTGGGTCATTATGTGACGCCACACGTCTCATACAATCACGCTGACAGCAGCAACGCAACACTCGTGTGACACGATAAATTGTCTCAGCGAAAGAGAAGAGACCTGTGTGCAGCCACGCGTGAACTGACGCGCTTCGCTTCACATGAGGTGATTACGCAATGATAGACATCTGAGTCTCGTCTGGAGGACTATGGCCGGTGACTCCGTCTTAACTCCGGCGACAATCATCAGAGACGTGATAACACGGGTTCCTCCCCTCCTGTGTTAGATACAACGCAAGTTATCAGACCGTGACCTACTTTGAAGGTATTCTATCCGTCCCTAATTCATTAACATTTATCTAGACGTTGATCTTAACACAGGAATAAACATGTCAAGGCAATTTGTCCGCCAAATTGCGTTTATTTAGTGAAAAAGTAAGTTCTTAAGGAGCGCTATATAACAGTATATCCAAATCTCATGAGTGCTTACAGGAAAGCGCTTTACACCTAGCTCCGTGGCAGACATGTTCGATCAAACACTGTCTCTTTATTACCCATCCAGAAGTATATATTTCTACCAGTCCACAACGGGTTTTACCTGTCCAAATGACGGGTGGCCGAATGTCTACATGAAGCTATGCACAGTTCATACGAGACGGTGGTAAAGTGGTATTAAAAGACACCATCTCTCAGTTACAATAATCCGACTGCATATTGCACGCGTTGACGTTCTCTATCGTATGTTGCAGTCTGACAAACTATCCCTCTCGTTGGGTGAACACTACTAATAATAATCACGTAATACAGAAGCTAAATCACATATACGAAAAAGCAAATTTGTGGCTTCTTCTCTTTGTTTAAACGAGAATAGAACGGAGATGTGATGTCACATTGCAATTATGAAGTCACACGGATGACATCCGGGTTACGCCTGACCTCGTAATATATGTTTTCACTTCGCGCGTTTGTGACCCGGTAGCTCCATTTTTATGATCCAACAAACACAACTATAGCTCTCTTGAGATATGACAAAACAGAATGATGAAGTACAATTCTTAGTAGTGTATTATAATTGCAATTACTACTGTCACAATTAGAATTTTGCTATGCAAACTATTGGCTGATTAGATCATTAATCTTAATTTAAAAATAAATGTAACATGGTATGGCAGCGTCAGGTAATCCACTTTATCGCGCAGTCATCGCTGGTCAACGTGTTCAATGTGACAGTCGCCTTGAGCAATTAGTGGACATAAAACTAATTTTAGTATCATTTCGTCACATGCATTGAACACGTCATCCAGATTTAAATCGTGCCTGTATAACGACAAGTTGTAATCGCAATTTAAGAGGGGATAGGGAATAAATATATCGATATCCACAAGATTGACTGATGGTTCGTTTCAGCCTAACACACACAACAAAACGGTGATAGGACGAAAGTTGTATTTAACACATATTTAATAAGCAGCTTGTGTCGGAGTTAGCCCACTACCGTGAAATTATAGATTAACTATTAGATATAGCTGATTTAATTGTTGGATAAATATATGTTAGTGTTACTCCACACTGGTATTATGGTTCACATCAGGCATTCAGGCATGCGATAATAAGAAAATTTACCTAGATCCTAGACATTCTTGAGCTGTTGGACTTGATTTGCATAGGATGTCCTCTTTAATATAATATTTTTATTATGTTACGGCTTAAATCACCAACGATATATATATATATATATATATATATATATATATATATATATATAACATATATATTTGACAGACGGTTCCATCAAACATATTATACCACGCCGTAAATACAATTTTGTTGTGGTCTTACATCTTAATTGTAGGCCTAAGTCTGGTTAAACGTAATTTAGTTTACACTGAATTAATAACTTGTTGATAACTACCACAACCATTGGCGAATGTGATTTGTATAATGTACAATACGATCATGAGTCATTCGGTGCCAATTAACTTCGTACCCGGCGGGATAAGGAAATATCACAACGATTACCATATGTGACTTTGGACCCGCGAGGAATGACAAGGAATGAGTTGTTATTTATTAGTCTGTTGTGTGTTAGAAATCACTGGTCACCAGTCGTATTCAACGAGTCTCTGTCTGTGCGCCGCAAACCGGAAGTGTGGGATAGGTCTGAACGCTTGTCAAATGTGACTGTTATTTCGACACCATATCGAAGTAGTGCTTGTTGGGTTGTTGTTAGAATTCGTTGGCTTCCCATATTCAAACTTTACACGATCGTCCTTGCTATGTCGGTTGCGTGTATAGCTGTACTTTATAATGGTGGTCGTATAACTTGTGCAACGTTAAATCAGTTGGGCTACGGCCGTTATGAGAAAGAGTGCTAATGGTTTCGGCTCCGTCCAGATCACACAGTTGTTTCTTTTGCGATTTGTTTGGTCCAACCTCTAAGCTTCCACCCATTTTAGAGTTCAGATATCGCCTGTTTCTTTGACCAGCATAACACCCCAACACCACCATGTCTTAGGACTAACCCCACCCCCTAGTTTAGACTTTAGACACGATTTAACAAACTAACTACACATATATGATATGTTTCACCTGTAACAGCTAGGTGACATAAATCATCGTTTTTATAAATAACCCCAACCCCAGTTCTACTTGCCTAAGTGTACCAACGTCGGTCTTTTAAACGTATGAACGTTTACATTTTTCATTGAAACAGGTTCACAGATGGCACTTCTATTCAACTGAAACGTATCCACACTTATATTTGTGGTTAGTAACACATCAAACTTCTAGATTCCACTTAATGTAAATACATCCTCACACCTATTCTACGTGCAACATTCTGCTCTTTAGACTACTTATATCTAGTTACGTACTAATTTTTAATGACAACTATTAATAGGTCTACTATGTAATGCATAGTTACCCTCCACGTATTTACTCACATACATGTCATAAGTGATTCATTCTATATTATATTGCATACACCGTCACCATACGTCAAATAGAGCAGCTACAACATTACATCGGCACAACAGTTCACAAAGCTAGGAACAAACCGAGCCAAGAGTTGACGGGACAGTCTAGTCGATCGCCGTGGAACTTACCTGAGCTGGTAAACACGCCATAGGTACACAGGGCCAATACAAAGCCGGCGTGAAATGTGACCCGTCGCCATAGGGCCAGGCCAGACGACATTGTCTGAGTTTAAACGGCGACGCTTGAGTGTAAAATCCAACTACGTCCGACGCAAGTACACACTACAACTACGCCAGTAACACAAATCTGCTTTCACTCGGGAACACGCACGCTCCGTGCTGTCGTTATTCGGACGAGATAAACTTTGCGACGTTCGTGAAAGTGCTGCTGTTAAAGGTGCCCGCACACAAGGCTTGGTCTAGCTCGGCCAATGCCGTGTTATTTATAGAGGCGGCTATTCAATTGTATATGCGCAGGCGCAGTGAGGTGAGATTGGCCGCCGTGAGGGGTGTCACTCCACCGATAGGTTGTTAGGTTTGTTATTCGGTATATCCTAAGGTCGCAGATCGCTCAACTGACAAGGATGGCTAATTATCGAGGAATACCGAACAGGTACAATAACTGATGTGAACCGATATCAATGAGTCGTACATAAAAAAAAAGTAATGTTCTAAGCTAACAAAGGGACTAAGAAACAATTCGTTTATTGAGATGTCTAATTGTCATCACATGTGTACCTTTTTAGAGAAGTACACGGACAGACATGGTCTACACATCATTAGGCAATCGAGGAATTACATTACTGGTGACAACATAAATACGTTTGAATGCCTGTACAATTTAACATTTGAATTTTTATAATTTAACTATTATCAAACACTGGAATAACGTGACAATCACACATACACACATGCATACATAATGTGTGTGTGTGTGTGTGTGTGTGTGTGTGTGTGTGTGTGTGCGTGCGTGCGTGTGTGTGTGTGTGTATGTGTGTCTGTGTGTGTGTGTGTATGTGTGTGTTTATATATATATATATATATATATATATATATATATATATATATATAAATGATATATATATATATATAATAAATTATATATACATATATATTCATATATAATACATATTCGTAAAACACACACACACATATATATATATATATACATGTATATATTATATATAACATTATATGTATATTCATATATAATATATATTCGTAAACTATACATATCTATTATATATATATATTTATAAATATATATATATATACATATACATACATACATATATATATATATATATATATATATATATATATATATATTGCATATATATGTACACTGTTATATATATATATATATATATATATATATATATATATATATATATATATATATATATATATATATAAACTTCAACTCTTCTTCTCCAGGTCTGTGTGTTTACCATGACCATCAGCGACGTACGTTCCCAAGATTCCTTTCGCGAAATTGTCCGCTCCCGTCCGCTACCAAGCGGCATAGCGTGGTACTCCAACTGTCCACCGCAAAGCCCGACGTCCGGCAATCGAGACTACTGAATGACCACCTAACGAGGCGAACATCTTAATCAGTGCGTCATTTCTCCCGATTTAAAAGATCCATTGGACTGACCATGGTGGAATTTTATTAAATCAACATGCGTCGGTTACGGCTATTTATACCTACTTGAGGCATTGTTGTCCACTAGTAATCGCCAGTGGAAAACGAATGACCCTATATGTAATTATTCGTATAAATAAGGCGAACAATACGAATGATGGAGCGTTTCAGAGTCTGACGAAGTAAAGTTAAATTCATTCAATGGTGAAGTGAATATTTTCTAACTGAACTTGCAGGGCAGCCGAGACATTCTGTCCCACAACGATATTATTGAGACGTTTGCAGTGCGCGCGTGTTTACGAGGGCGTGCGTGTGTTAATACGCTTGACCTCTAGAGATTTGGCAGTGAATAGTTGTGGTATCTGCATTCTATATTGCATTGTACGTGCGTGCGCGCGCGGATAAAAACTTGGAAACGTGCACACGCTTTCTCTCTCTGACTCGCTCGCTCGCTCGCTCGCTCGCTCCGCTCCGCTCCGCTCCCCGGGGAGACAGACAGACGGACAGACGGACAGACGGGCAGACGGGCAGACGGGCAGACGGGCAGACGGGCAGACGGGCAGACGGGCAGACGGACCGACGGACCGACGGACCGACGGACCGACGGACCGACGGACCGACGGACCGACGGACCGACGGACCGACGGACCGACGGACCGACGGACCGACGGACCGACGGACCGACGGACCGACGGACCGACGGACCGACGGACCGACGGACCGACGGACGGACGGACGGACGGACGGACGGACGGACGGACGGACGGACGGACGGACGGACGGACGGACGGACGGACGGACGGACGGACGGACGGACGGACGGACGGACGGACGGACGGACGGACGGACGGACGGACGGACGGACGGACGGACGGACGGACGGACGGACGGACGGACGGACGGACGGACGGACGGACGGACGGACGGACGGACGGACGGACGGACACACGGACACACGGACACACGGACACACGGACACACGGACACACGGACACACGGACACACGGACACACGGACACACGGACACACGGACACACGGACACACGGACACACGGACACACGGACACACGGACACACGGACACACGGACACACGGACACACAGAGAGCGCGCGTAACAAATGGTGGATCGTAACCCAAAATAAAAACAGTCCTATTCATAACGCAACACCATTAGGAATAACTGGCGCGGCCGTAGAATCAAACAAATCACACGAGTTCACTCAGACACCATTTCGGCTTCTCTGAAAAGCATCCAGGATCCAGCCATATGCTACAATTACTGCGCGAAGGCTGCTCGTACACACATCCACCACTGTCTATAGCCAGGTACTCATTTATAACGCTAAGTGAACTGGAGCAATATAGAGTGAAAACCTTGCCCAAGGTTTTAATATCGCAGCACAGGATTCGAACCCGGGTTCTCGTAGTCGAGAGTCGGAAGCTCTACCCCTGAGCCACTGCGTTCTATAGTACATCTAAACAAATCTATTTCGTGTTCCAAATAAATCCGAAGACGCGGGGTTTCTCATCTTGACTTGATCCGCCTATGTTATCCGCATACGTCGTGGTTATTAGTGATTAATTAAACACAATTCTAATGAAATAACGGTCTAGAATTACATGAAATAATTATATTCACTGAGTCCTGTATATTACAAAGAGTTTAAAGTTGTCAAAGAATCCCGTTTCATTATAATTTGGGACACAGAAGAATCCCTTTCGGACATCAAAGAATCCCTTTAATGAATGATTATAGACTTCGGATGTTTGGTTGACACCGTTCTTGTGTGTTCACAGCAAGCGTAAGGGACAGTGTCGACATCTAGCGGTTTGCCTAGTACCACCAACAGCATCGAGGCATTGCACTTCATAACCAATTTGACGTGCATATAATATTTGTACACTAAAACAAATCTAGCTACTATGATTTGGTTTTCAGTGCGCTGTTGTTACCTTTTCGTGATGGTTATATATTTCTTGGTTAGCTCGGCTTAATTACAAGTAACAAGGACACGAGAAGCCAGGGGTCGTTGGCTCGTTGCTGTACTCCTGGCCGATCGATCGTCTTTGTAGCGCCGGGAAGTGAGCGGAGTCGAACTATACAACTAAAGCAATGGACTTCGCCAGTCGCTACTGCGCCAGCTGTGGGAACAGCGCAAATACCCGCCCCAAATTGAAGACGAATACACGACTGGTGAGAATCTGAAATCACACAAAATATAATATCACATGACCGCGACCACATTCCTCGTGGGCCATTTCACTGGCTGACGTTAAAAGAGGATTTTTGAAAGGTATATGCCAGGGGTAGAGAAGAGCTGGTACTGCCATAATCAGTCGCAGTGACGCCTGGCATTAGTCAGTTGGCTCCATCTACCTGTCAAGCTCAGAGTGAAATGCCTTTACGTATGTCATGCAATATCAGTGTGTTCAGAATTGCTTAGCCAAAGTTGTGACTATAGATTCATATGTTTTCTCACCCTACGTAATTTTTAGAATCTTTGCATTGAATTCCTGTTCAATATCATATCCTTTTTAAATACGTAAGTCTATACATACGCCACATTTTCACATAAGAAGCTATCATATTTACACTCCTTGCCAACTCTTGTAACAACAAAAATCTATCCAGCTTCGATAATCTAGATCTGATTTACTTTTTGTCATTAAAATAAAATTACTAACATTGAAACATTTACACAATTCCGCCCTCATTTCCAACACACCTTCATAATCTTGCTTATCCACCTCAGTTTACCGACGTATCAAATTATAAATTTACCTTGACAACTGGAATGTGGCTTATTGACGAATCCTTTTATCTTGATGCGCCTCTGGGTTTGTTTTCTGTGGATTCAAGGGCAGTATATTACGTGATTATTATTATTACTACTAACCTAATACCATGACAAAGCCTGTTACACCACGCCAGCATTTTCGATAACGCAAATGCTTCCATACGATTTTGAACGTCTTACGGGAACAAATAAATTGCATTACCCGGACATTGACGAGTTCATCGCATCGTTGGCGATGCTGCAGTTATTGTCGGCGTTGCGACTGTGGCTGTTCTGATGCTGTTGTTGCTTCTTCGGTTGTTGCGCCAGCAATTTGCCCGAAACATGTTATGTATCGGATTTTAGTACACAAACTATATCTTATCAAAACATACCTAACAAACCTGTCGGTGGTTCCAGACTAGCCGCCACGTGTCAGCACTTATCGTTCTGTTTCGCGAAGAACCCTCGGACTATAATCAAATGTATACAATGTGTCGGTATATGAGATTTCGCATCGCTATGTGGATAAAATCACGTGACTATTTAGAACGTCAGATATTAGCTATGATGTCAATACGCAATTTGTCACACGATTACACGCGCGCATGCGCGTGCACGCACGCAGACACACAAATAAACCATGATTATGATAGTAATGCTGCCGTTTGGGGGCAGTCGGTAGTTAATTTCATATCGACTAGTAGAGCAAAACAAAACTCGAGTAGGCTATATACTGCATTCGAAACACCTCGTGCATATATGGTAAACACCATGCAGTCTATGCAGTTGTAAACTGGGAAGGAACATACCTCTATACACAATATAAGATATATGAATACATACGCGCGCACGCGCGCACGCGCGCACGCGCGCACGCGCGCACGCGCGCAATATACGCAATACACATATTCTATTTCCATTTATCAAGCTCTTTTGTGTATTAACTGCTCTCGTGTCTGTGGTAATGGTGTTTTGAAACAAAAAAATTGTTATGTAACAAAAACAGCGCGTCAATTAACACGAGTCTCGCCTACCACAACGCTGCGTGCGACATTGTAACGTCAGTCATACGTTGCACACGAATGCCTGACGATTCACTGACTACCGAGAAAGGTCAAGGTCTGTTTATCAATTGGTCCGCTAGGTGTCAGCTTGTTGGTCGACTACGACTACGTTTTCAGTCTGCATTTTGATGCTGATGAGTGTGTATAAACAATTGGGCTGTAGCAGGTGTGCAGGTGATAGACAAAGTGTATACAAGGTGCGAGTAAAGTATCAACGAGGTGCGAAAAAAAACACAGACTTAGTCGTAGCTTAGCCTTAGAAGTGTGAAACTCCTGCTACACTACACTACACGATTGATGGTGTCGTGGTGAGTGGTTGACTTCTTACATTTTGAGCAAACGAAGTTTTCTTCAATCTAGAGAGTTGGGTATTACCGAGAGTTGTGTAAGTTCAATCTTTGTCGTGGCATGTTTTCGGGTATAAATGTAGCGCAAATTAGTTAGTTTCCGCTTTCAATAAAGCAAAGCTACCAGCGATACTGTGTAGGGCGGCTGGGTGATTCGGTCCAAAACGCACCCGGCTTCGCGACCTGGACTGGAGTTTGGACTATTGTTTTGATCGGAACTGCCGGAAGTGAACATTTGACAGGTGTCTACGCCTTTTTCAACCTGTGACAACGCACTTGTTCTCTAGGGTAAACTACCAATAAATAAATAAATGCGAATTGACATGAAGACATTTGCCTGAATAATTAAACGAAGCCCCAAAGGGCAAACATTAACAAGGCTATAAAGCTACCGATCTGTGCAGGCTACAAAATATAACTTAAAAATTGTGTGGACATTATTGTTTATATTAAATTGGGGAATATTTTTTGTCTCAACTGAATAACTGGCTTTTGTTGTGTACATTATATCCAAAGTCGCTTACCTATTTCCCAAGCCACATATCATCATGTATCTCAAAAATTGCGGATGATATATTATGTCCAAAAAAGATAACAATTAAGTAATGTTTAAAATGCAAAAATTATTTTAAATATTCTACGAAGCAAGCAAACATTAGTGCTAATAACCATCGATCTCTGTTGAGCTTCAGAGAACTAAATGTGATTATTTTGGTGAACATAACATATCAAAACAGAAAAATATATTTAGGACATACCGTCCTAACGTCCATACCACGGGTAGTCTATAAATCTCAGTTATTAGTGGTATGGGATTATGGTTTTGGGTTAAGGTTCAGTCTGGGTTTCTGGGCAATAATGTCCGGCCTGTATCTGGTAGAAGTTGAAGGGCTCATTACTATTAAAAGCCATTTTCATTAAATTTGTAATTTATTCTAAAATAGGCCAGTTAAGAAAACCCCAAAAGGCATAATGTATTGTAATTTATATGTGGCCGACCCACGACCCAGACATTAATAAAACCTATCCCCAATACTCTGATTCAACCTCATAATATGGTCACATAATTTTTTTACAGTATTCGCTATTTATTAATTTGTTCGTTTCTCGCAGCATGATTTATGGACACTTTACTTTGCAGATGACATCTGCCACTGACAGGGCCCAGTGGGACTGGTGACATATGACGCTATATTGTGACAACAGCTATGGCTGAACGGCGACGTGTCGGAGCCAGACAGAGTGACATAGACGATGACTTTGGTTCTGAGTCGGTGCCTCTTCTTCAGTCTGGCGGAGACAACGATTCACCAACACCGACAGAAAGCTCCAATGATGAGACAAGGTGTGTCATTTCAAACTGGTCTTTCTTTGTTTTATTTCACTCTCTTGTCTCTCGCCATAACACAGAGTGCCGTGACTCAGAAGTAGAGCTTTGGACTCTTTTAACCAATAGAACCCAGCTTCGTATTCTGTTTTGCAGTGTCAAACCATGGGAAAGCTTTTTCATTCTACATTGCTCCAGTTCACTCAGCTGTATAAATGTATACCTGGCTATAGACAGTGGTGGCTATTTGTACGAGCAGTCTTCAAGCATTAATTACAGCATGGCTGGATGGTTCTCAGAGAAGTTGATGTGTCTGATTGAACAGGTCTGCCAGTGTAAAGCGCTTTGAGCAGTCCTGAGGACTGGATACTGTGCCATATAAGAACTTACCTGTTACTTTGCGTAATAACACTGAGCACTGTTTTGGACTGATGGCTTCATTCCTTATTTATCAGTTGACCTCTTCTGATCAGCATCGAATAAAACTAGGGTTTTCACTTTTATTTTGTTGCCATTAAAAAATATTTCAAAATAAAAATTCAGTAAATATTTGTACATGGATATGTCTATACTAAATAAATAATTAGTTGGATTAAAAACATTTCTCACGACCTCTAGAAAGAGACGTCACATCACGCTCTTCGACGCTGTCGCGATCATGGTGGGCAATGTCATCGGATCGGGGATATTCCTGTCCCCTAGTGGCGTTACCCGGAACATTGGCTCCGTGGGTGGGTCCCTGGCGGTGTGGGGCGTCATGGGACTCTACAACCTCGTCCAGGTAGAGGCAGTAACGTTCTACCAATGTTATCTCATCTGTTACTACAGTAATACACTGAAGACATTTGGGCAGAGTCTATCACCTGGTAGTGATATTATCTAAACTCTTCCTGCAGCTCTAGTTTTCCGATGAATGTAGAAAGCGTGTATTCAATGGTTTCGTAAACAGTTATTATCCAAACATCTAATTGACGGTGTAATCTTGTCATCTAATAATTTATTTAGCCCATGTATTATATTGGTTAGGTTAAAGTTATCATCAACTACATATTTTAAAAACATCTAGTTAGTTGATTACAATGTTATTTACATTTACCAAAAATTCAGCTACAAATAGGCTAGCCAAAAAATAAAATAAACTTACAGCAAACATTGGTAAACATGAATTAAAACATAAAATATCTTACTCAGTAAGTAAGTAGATGTATATATATATATATATATATATATATATATATATATATACATACATATATATAATATATAGGTATATATATATTATATATAAATATTATATATATATATATATATATATATATATATATATATATATATATATATATATATATATATATATATATATTAACAACTGTATAGTTATGTATTAGTTAATTAACAATTAGTGTATGACTACAATAATATATATGATTAGTTTCAATTAATAATTTCAAGTAATAAATACATGTGTGGTATACTGACTAAAGTATAAAATTATAATGACTTGGTCTATGGCATGTTGAGTGTGACCACTAAGTAGCCTCTGGTTGGTAGGCGTTGTGCTATGCGGAGCTGGGAACAATGATCCCCTGGGCGGGCGGAGACTACACGTACATCTACGAGATCATCGGTGCCATGCCAGCCTTCATGTGTCTGTGGATACATATTGTTGTCATCTCAGCATCTAGGTAATTAGTTCACATGGTTTCTTGACCTTGTGTGAATGTGGGTGTATAGATGTGGGTGGCTGTATGCATGTGTGAGGGTGTGTAAGTGTGGATGTGTGTGGGTGTGTAAGTGTGAATGTATCTGTGTGTCGGTATGTAAGTGTGGATGTATCTGAGTAAGTGTGGATGTATGTGTGTGGGTATGTAAGTGTGGATGTATCTGTGCATGTGTAAGTGTGGATGTATTTGTGTTGTGTGTGTTAGTGTGGATGTATTTGTGTTGCGTGTGTAAGTGTGGATGTATTTGTGTTGCGTGTGTAAGTGTGGATGTATTTGTGTTGCGTGTGTAAGTGTGGATGTATGTGTGTATGGTGTGTAAGTGTAGAGACTAATTCATGGACAAGGGAAAAGAGCAGGCACAAATGTTATCCACCCACATTGCGATATTTAGTTTATTCACAAAAACTCAGTGACATGCAGCAGTGATCTAATTTAACATGATTAAAGGATGACTGAAATAAATCACTAAAATATGTAAACATGAAAAATTAGGTTAATTGTTCGAAAACAGTGAAAGCTGAATATTTCATGTCTCACTTGGTCCACTGTTGCAGCTGTGCTGTAATTTCTCGGACCGCCGCTCTGTATCTGATTGAGCCTTTCAACGAGGGCTGCCACCTTCAGGTGATTACCATCCTGGCGGCATGGATCATTGGTATGTGGGGTGTCTAGGAGGATCATTGGTATGTGGGGTGTCTAGGAGGATCATTGGTTTGTGGGGTGTATGAGAGGATCATTGATATGTGGGGTGCAGGAGGATCATTGGTTTGTGGGGTGTATGGGAGGATCATTGATATGTGGGGTGCAGGAGGATCATTTGTAGGTGGGGTGCATGGGAGGATCATTAATATGTTGGCTGCACTCGAGGATTGTAGTTATGTGTGGGGGTGCATCGATCTTGCAGAATGAAGATGTACAATGTACTGTTTTCCTTTTGATTCACCTAAATGACTCTTTGTTTCAGTGTCCCTGGCATTTGTGAATGCATTCAGCACAATCTGGGCCGTCCGCCTGCAAACACTGTTCACCTTTTGTAAAGTGTCCGCCCTGATTGTTGTCATCATCGTAGGCGCGGTCCAGTTAGGCAAAGGTAGGTCGAATTGCAGGTACTACATTGGGAAATAAGAGCTTGATGAAAACACTGACTTATGTCGACCTATCAGTATCAAACACCATGCTGTTGGTTCAGCCAACTGTGAATCATGTTTGTTGGTGTTAACGTTTTATTGAAGGTTTTCTGTCTATTCCACTGAGTAAACATTGGCAGGGAGTGTACTTCTACCCACTTGTGGTGTTGTCATCTTCATGCGCCAGGGGTCATTGCATCATTAGTACCAGCTGTTCTCTACCCCTGGCATATCCCTTTCAAAAACTCCTCTTAACATCTGCCAATTGCCCACAATGTGTGTAGTCTGCATGAGGTCATGTGAGTGATATAATATACACTTCTCACATTACATGCAATGTTTAGGTCATGAATAGGACATTATATCGGGATTCCCATAAGTCATGTATCCGTCTTCAAACTGAGGCAGGTATTTGCTCTGTTCGCACGGCTGGCACAGTAGTGACTGGCGAAGTCAGTGGCTATAATTGTATCGACTCTGCACACTCCCTGATTTTGGGAGACGATCGGCCAGGGATAGTTTCGACCCCAGGGTTGTGAGGATGGGTGTTGTGACTGGGAGCAGAACCTTCTGAGATATATGTAAGTGTGGAAATGTTTGTCTGCAAAATGTGCCACTTTACCTGTCCATTACGTGACCAGTTGCCAGGCAAAACCCCCATCATCCTCACAAACCAGTGGTCAAAACTACCCCTGGCCGATCGTCTCTGTAAAGCTGAGGAGTATGCGGAGTCCAACTACATGATTATAGCAATTAACTTCACCAGTCACTACTGTGTCAGCCGTGAGAAAAGCGCAAATAAAATACCCATCCCAGTTTTAATATACTGGATACATCAGCATTCATCAGTTGTCTGATATCTGAATATTATGTACAATTTGTACATTTTCTTGGCACTGCATTCTGATTATAAACCTTGTTGGACTTAATTAATGCAATTTGGTGCCAGTGACATGTATTTATTCAAGTAAACAATAATTAAGATAAATTGAAAAATATTGAACATTATTTTTATGAATAATCTGGAAAATCTGGAATAAAAGATGTATTTTTGTAAAATCTGAAAGAATTCCTGTCTGATGCAGGCCACGTGGAGAATTTCAAGAATCCATTTGCTAATACGTCAACAGACCCCGGGGCCATAGCACTCTCATCACTGGACGGGTACTTCGCCTACAAAGGCTGGTAGGTATCATCAGCTTCAGACTGGAATACTTAATCTCTCTGTCTGTCCTCTCGCTGTCTTGCTGTCTCGCCCTCCCGTCCTCCTCCCCTCTTGTGATTTTCAACATTCCCTAGATTCAACTAAACATAATATTCTCACTCACTGACAGAAATAACAATCACATACAATAATACAATGGATTTGATAATTACCAGTGGTATGTATTGTCTTCCTTGCAATTCCTGTTCCATGTGTGGAATTGTCCCAAGTCTAACATTGTGTTCTTTGCTTTCTGTGGACAGGGAATTGATCAATGCCTTATCAGAAGAGATGGTCAACCCTACCAGGTAACAGGATTTGTAAGTTCACACACTCTAAACAAGGAATAGTTCATGTTTGATCTAGTCACCACAGTAATGATACCTGTCATGGATGATGGATCCCTGTGCTGAGGAATTATAATCTATTAGTAAAAAAAATCATGACTTAGATTGAAGTCACATGATATGATTGTCGCAGCATTACCCTCCACTCTGACCAGTTCTGATAGCCACAGTAGTGTTAGTGTGTGCATGTTAATATAATATGTGGCGTCAATGTATAAATTTATTTCCCACATGATATGTGATGATAAACAAACCTTTGTGTACCTTTATTTAAAAAAATGACTACTGGTAAGCTGTGTTGTAGAGATATTGCATTGATGGTGTGGATCTCCGTGTTGTAGAGATATTGCATTGATGGTGTGGATCTCCGTGTTGTAGAGATATCCCGTTGATGGTGTGCATCTCCGTGTTGTAGAGATATCCCGTTGATGGTGTGGATCTCCGTATTGTAGAGACATCCCGTTGATGGTGTGGATCTCCATGTTGTAGAGACATCCCGTTGATGGTGTAGAGATATCCCATTGATGGTGTGGATCTCCGTGTTGTAGAGATATCCCGTTGATGGTGTGGATCTCCATGTTGTAGAGATATCCCGTTGATGGTGTGGATCTCGATGTTGTAGAGATATCCCGTTGATGGTGTGGATCTCCGTGTTGTAGAGATATCCCGTTGATGGTGTGGATCTCCGTGTTGTAGAGATATCCCGTTGATGGTATGGATCTCCATGTTGTAGAGACATCCCGTTGATGGTGTGGATCTCCATGTTGTAGAGATATCCCGTTGATGGTGCGGATATCCGTGTTGTAGAGATATCCCGTTGATGGTGTGGATCTCCATGTTGTAGAGATATCCTGTTGATGGTGTGGATCTCGATGTTGTAGAGATATCCCGTTGATGGTGTGGATCTCCGTGTTGTAGAGATATCCCGTTGATGGTGTGAATCTCGATGTAGAGATATCCCGTTGATGGTGTGGATCTCCGTGTTGTAGAGATATCCCGTTGATGGTGTGGATCTCCGTGTTGTAGAGATATCCCGTTGATGGTGTGGATCTCCGTGTTGTAGAGATATCCCGTTGATGGTGTGGATCTCCGTGTTGTAGAGATATCCCGTTGATGGTGTGGATCTCCGTGTTGTAGAGATATCCCGTTGATGGTGTGGATCTCCGTGTTGTAGAGATATCCCGTTGATGGTGTGGATCTCCGTGTTGTAGAGATATCCCGTTGATGGTGTGGATCTCCGTGTTGTAGAGATATCCCGTTGATGGTGTGGATCTCCATGTTGTAGAGATATCCCGTTGATGGTGTGGATCTCCATGTTGTAGAGATATCCCGTTGATGGTGTGGATCTCCGTGTTGTAGAGATATCCCGTTGATGGTGTGGATCTCCGTGTTGTAGAGATATCCCGTTGATGGTGTGGATCTCCATGTTGTAGAGACATCCCGTTGATGGTGTGGATCTCCGTGTTGTAGAGATATCCCGTTGATGGTCTGGATCTCCGTGTTGTAGAGATATCCCGTTGATGGTGTGGATCTCCGTGTTGTAGAGATATCCCGTTGATGGTGTGGATCTCCGTGTTGTAGAGATATCCCGTTGATGGTGTGGATCTCGATGTTGTAGAGATATCCCGTTGATGGTGTGGATCTTCGTGTTGTAGAGATATCCCGTTGATGGTGTGGATCTCCGTGTTGTAGAGATATCCCGTTGATGGTGTGGATCTCCGTTTTGTAGAGATATCCCGTTGATGGTGTGGATCTCCGTGTTGTAGAGATATCCCGTTGATGGTGTGGATCTCCATGTTGTAGAGATATCCCGTTGATGGTGTGGATCTCCGTGTTGTAGAGATATCCCATTGATGGTGTGGATCTCCATGAGTCTGGTCACTGTCATCTATGTCCTCACTAACGCTGCCTACTTCACTGTCCTTACACCACAAGACGTCTGTCAGTCTGACGCCGTCGCCCTGGTAATAACAACTACACTAGTGGGTGTGTGAGTGCATGCGTGTGTGTGACATATTTAACAAGATTTAACAAGATTGTCACCTAGAGAATTAACAAGATTTAACAAGATTGTCACCTAGAGAATTAACAAGATTTAACAAGTTTGTCACTTAGAGAATTAACCCTAGATAGCAGTTGAACAAGGAAGCCCTTTGGTGTATGCCATCCAACATGTCTACCTAAGTGTATTACGTCCTTCTGAAATATATGTCAGTTAAATTTTTAAACATATTGACACTACTAGCACCCACACAATCAGCAGATAATCTGTTCCATTCATTTGCTGTTCTTTGTGAAAATGAGAACTTTCTAATATCTGGTCTTCACTGCTTGTTTGGTGATGTTACTTCATGTCTTCTTGTACTTCTGTATCCCTTCACCAAGAAAACATATTTCTATATATACTTTTATAACCATTCCATATTTAAAGGTTTCCTCCTTATAAATATGCATGTTTGGTACTCATCAAATATGGACTAATCTATAACACTTTGGAACAATAGTTTTTGAAGTGGTTAATTGGATACAATTGTCAAAAGCCAGTAGGCAGCTGGCAGTGAGTTGTCCCAGATACTTTAACGCTACTGACAATTGCACTGATAATTGGTCACCAGGCTACTGCCAGAGGACAGGGCGCCACCCCCTTCAAAATAAGCCTAGCTGGAACACTGCAACTTTTTAAAAATTACTGTTGGTTGAGGGTTCTTACCTGTTTTGTAGTTCACGTATTCTGTAACTGAGCTCAAAATAAATATTCTCAGGATGGAGGTATAATAATAATTAGGAGCATAGATTATTTATCTGCATGTTTGTTTTAACTAATCAACATGCAAAGCAAAATATATCATGGCATTTTACTAAAAACAGTTTATAACATTGCACCCCTGTAGTAATACTGCCCCTCACTAGTACTGCCCCCCCCCTCACTAGTACTGCCCCCCCCTCACTAGTACTGCCCCCCCTCACTAGTACTGCCCCCCCCTCACTAGTACTGCCCCCCCCCCCTCACTAGTACTGCTCCCCACTTATAATAGTGTTTCCTACATCCACTATGTACTTATTGCAGACGTTTGCAAATCGAACGATGGGAAAGGCGATGTGGATAATCCCTATCTCTGTGGCCCTGTCTGCAATGGGGGCTGTCAATGGTGACTTCCTCGGCAACTCAAGGTCTGGTCAACATTTGCAGTTCAACTTTCCCCGCATATATCAGCGATACAAAAACTTGATTTAATGCTTTGTTGGTGTCTGACATTAACCAGCGAATGTTGTATAATGGAATATTTGTTCTGCCTATGTTAATTTTGTTTTACCTGTGATAAATTTGTTTGATTTACACCAGTATAGATAAAAAAACATCTTTAAGATGACATTGTTAGGCATAATTTATAATACTACCCAAAATGTCTGCACTTCAGATAGTGATGCACAATGCACACACGCACGCACTCATGCACGCATGCACACAAACTCACATATGCACACTCAGACACAACATACACGTCACACACACCACACATACATTTGCTTATACATGTACATCACAAATGTAAGAAAATCAGCATATTTCTAAATTCACACAAAAAATATATTACATGACCAGAGGCTGACCCCACTCGTTGTGAGTGATTTCATGGCTGAGCTTTATAGAGGAGTTTTGCAAAAGGATGAGCCAAGGGTACTGACGAGGATGTATTGCATCACACAACACTACTCACTCATGCTCTCAACGTCTGCTATAGTTACATTATACTTTTATATGTTTGAAATATGTGATTTTGTTTTGTGTTGTGTACCAGTCATTGTTCATTGTAGGTACCTGTTGGCAGGAGGTCGATACCACCAGATGCCTCAAGTGATGTCGTTTGTACACGTCAAGCGCTACACACCAATTGTCGCCATTATGCTGCTGGTGAGTTGGCCTGGAACCTAACATATATATTTACACAAACAGGCATGGATTTTATTTCTAAGTGGTTCAGTGTTTTGGCGAATTGATACAGAAATGAGATTAGTGTAGTTATTAGATTAGTTACTGCGGAGAGGCCATTGTGTAATTGTTCCAACTGGCATGCATGTGATTCACCAGCAGTGTCTGCTAGCCTTGGTGTACCGTGTCTCTTGCAGTGTCTGCTAGCCTTGGTGTACCATGTCTCTTGCAGTGTCTGCTAGCCTTGGTGTACCGTGTCTCTTGCAGTGTCTGCTAGCCTTGGTGTACTGTGTCTCTTGCAGTGTCTGCTAGCCTTGGTGTACTGTGCCTTCACCCAGCTGGACAAGATCCAGGAGTATGCGTCCCTGGCCGTCCAGCTCAAGATGTTGCTGGCACTGACCGCTCTCTTCTACATGCGGTGGAAGGCGCCTGACCTCCACCGACCTGTCAGGGTGAGTGACATCTACAAGTCTTATTTATTCAAAAGAGCTTTTTACTCATGAACATTGACGGACGTTTTAAGGATTTACTTATACTTTACTCATTTATTTATTATTCTGAGCTGCTTTTAGTACTTTAACATTCATAATATGTACTATTTTTATTATTATAAGTATGTGTATTTATTTCGATATTTGATGCCATGTTTTAAATTTTTTACTTTTAGTTTCTTTCTATGATTTGTTGTAACAGCGCCTTCGAACAAGGTAACTTGGATTTATGGCGCTATATAAATGCTTTTATTATTATTATTATTACAAGTCTGTTAAATGCTCCCTTTGCACAGTGCATAACCAATGAATTCGCCAAAAAGCGGAAAAAATAATGCAGATATTCTTTTTCTTTACAGTTATATGAATGTCACATTGTGGTCACAACTTATGTATTGTGAGTTGCGTTTTGTTTAGCGTTTAGCGTGAAGATAATTGTTTCAGTCATACAACGTAATCAGGATAGTTTAAAAAAAACAGAATGAATTACAAGACATTTATAAAATCAAAACGAGAATCATTTGCAGTTGGAGCGTGTGTCTGCAGTCAACTAAAATATCCAACCTGGAGTGAGAATTGACACAATGCAGTAACAATTTTCCTTTTATTCAGCGGAAGTTCATTGGGTGTTTACTGAGAGTGCTTCAGTATTAATGGAACAAATTGTCTGGTCGTCATTTAAATACTAGAAGTGTGAATGTGTTTAAAAGCAAACTCATTGAACACCTCAAAAGGCTGATAAGTTGTACTCGTGCTAAGCAAAATGCTTTTTCGTTCACATGCCATTGGGATGTCTGCACTGGAGGATGGTCTGGGTAAGTTTAGATGACGTAAGACCACAATAAGGTGTTCATCTGCCATTACCCAACCAGACTACCGTACAGAAATAGCATTATGCAGGTTGTCTGAATTTCTGTGAGGACATATGTAGTGTGTATTGAATAGAAAGTTTGCTTTTGTAATTTTGATTGGTGATGTCAACACAACAGATCACTGTTTGATTCTTGCAGGATTAAAAATAGTTTGTGGAAACCGAGGTATTAGAATTTCACAAATTGTCCCGGGTGAGTCGACGAGTGGAGGTTAAATATGGTGTGAAATTATCAATAACAGACCTGTTCAAATTTGATAGGAAATGAAGGAAACGTTATAAGGCCGTCTGTGGAAATGTCAAATGTGGTCCTATGTCAGATGAGCCTTGTTTACTACAGGTGAACACACTGCTGGCCGTCCTCACCCTACTCATCATGGTTGCCCTCATTGTACTGTCATTCCTCAAGGACCCTATCACTACGGGCATCGGACTGGTCGTCTTCCTCGCTGGCGTACCTCTCTATCTGCTCACCAGGGTGTGCTACCGAGCCAGGGCCACCAACAGTGCTATGGGTGCGTTACAGAAAATTTAACGTTTTGTACGTCTTCATAAAGATTGTAATACAGTGTATATAATTTATGCATCGCTAGAAATACACAACAATTTTGTAATTTTTTTGCGTTAATGCTGTTTTTACTTACTTTATTATTAACTTATTAATATATTTTATTATTTTATTTTACCTATTTATTGCTGATAAGTTTAGCTTATGAACTAGGATTTTTAGAAGCTTTCTTTAATTATCTATTTATTATCGTTTAACATTTCGTCTTTACGCGTAAGTTTAAACAGATTATGAATATTTTAAATATGTATGTGTTACAATGTATTTTATGTACCTCTGAGCGGAAATTTTTCTAGATATACAGCGCATTACAAATAAAAAAAATATTATTAAACAAATTTATTATTATTAAAAACCATGTGGTCGAGGATGATGTGAAGAACAGATCATATGAATCAGTGTGTGACGTGATTAGTGTATTTTCCATTGTGTTACACTATATTCATATGAATGCATATAATATTTGTATAGCTTATCAAACATACGGAGGCCTATGATACATAGCAATAGCGGGTAATATTTTAAGTAAAACATTTAATTACGGGTAAAATGCAATATTAATATAATAATGTGCTTGGTTTGAGCAAGACAACAAATTAAGTATCAACAAGCAAATCAAGTGAGACTGCGGTAGAACATTTACAAAAAAGTAAAAGCAGGTAACAAAATAATGGATTATAATTATGAATAAAACGATTAATTCAACTAGAATTTAAAAAAATAAGTTAAGACAAATTTATTTAAAATAAACAAGTGCAGTAGAATGTCGACAACGAAATGATAGTAAACTATGGCACTATTCTGCATCAAGTATGTATATGTTACGTCCACCCATTTTAACTAGTTTGTCTGTTTGTCTTTCAGATAAGGTCACACGGTTTCTACAGAAGGTTCTACTGGTCGCTCCCGATGAGAAACAAAAAGATTCTCCACAAGAAACTACCATTACCACGACCCACTGAAGAAAGTAGTCTTGGTGAAATGTACAACTATTACTGATTGTGATATAAGTAATATTTAAACTGTTCGCACAACGCAAACTTGAATATCAAGGGGTCTGATTTGTGTTGACTTAATCATAATATTTTAAGGAGGGAAGTTTAACTCATGGAGTGTCGTACATGGACACTTTAGCAGTTGGATAAATTACTAGTAGACCCCGTAGTGTGAGCTACAGGCTAATTGATGGATGTAATATTCTGCAGCTTGCCTGCGTCAGCATCACGGTCAGGATTAAGCATTTGACCTCCGTCAAACTTTGTATCACCATAAGCACTTGCATAAATATGTATTACACTAATATATTTCATAAATGGAAATATATTAGTTAAATTTTCGTCAGATTGTTCTAAGATTGTCAGGTAAACATGGTTACTGTCATGCGAATGTTAATATATTGTCATGTGAGTATCTTGTCATAGATATGCTGACAAATAGATGACATTAGGATGAGGAGTATTTATGGTGTGACAGTTATTACATATCATAAGGAGTGTCAGATATATGGCATTTAGTTATGTGCTCAAGTCAATTTTGTGAAACATTCCTGTATGGGGAAAACATAAGATCAATGGTGAAGATGCTACAAATGTGTTGAATTCTACCAGATGTTTTATTTTGTAAAAAAGAACTAAACACAATCAATAAATTATATATTTTATACAGATATATATATATATATAATGTCTATGCAAATCACTTATATATGTATATGCACAGACTGTGATATATACAATGTTACGTTTATATGTGTAGGTCTATATGTTATTTTGTAGTAGTAATTTAGTAGTTTTTGTGTATGTTAAAAATCAATAACAAAGATATTTTTCAAATTTATTGTACAAAAAATCAACAGCTGTGCTGTGTCGCCCTTGGAACTGTGCATGATGTGAACATTGTGGGTGAATATTTTCGTAATAATTATTACACAATAAACCATTTATAATGATCACCCGTGTGCCAGCTTTGTGAATTATTTCTTATCACGCTATGCCCGACACAGAAATATAAACAGAACCGTGTCCCAGATGCATCATTAGTTCAACTACATCTTCTAGGAATGTAGCTGCAGTTTCATTTAATGACGACACTGCAGATGGATGACTTCACACAGCATGCAAATTACAATAGTTAACTTGGAAAGACAAAAATCCACTAGAATCGTTTGCATAGGACAAAATTGGTATGTTTAGTTGGAACTCTTAGGGATTGACACAGACGGGAAGGTAAGTTAAACACCCTAGTGTAAGGTGCAGCGGGGAGTGAGGGTGGATGTGGGTGGGGCAGCACAGGGAAGGGTGGAAGGTGTTTTGGGGTACAACAAATGAAAATTGTTAAGTCCACATGATACCAGCCCATATGGGGTGTGAACACCGGCACTGAGAGTGACAGAGAGGGGGAGAAGGGAAAGAGACGGGGGAGAAGGGAAAGAGACGGGGGAGAAGGGAAAGAGAGGGGGAAGAAGGGAAAGAGAGGGGGGAGAAGGGAAAGAGAGGGGGGAGAAGGGAAAGAGAGGGGGGAGAAGGGAAAGAGAGGGGGGAGAAGGGAAAGAGAGGGGGGAGAAGGGAAAGAGACGGGGGAGAAGGGAAAGAGAGGGGGGAGAAGGGAAAGAGAGGGGGGAGAAGGGAAAGAGAGGGGGGAGAAGGGAAAGAGAGGGGGGAGAAGGGAAAGAGAGGGGGGAGAAGGGAAAGAGAGGGGGGAGAAGGGAAAGAGAGGGGGGAGAAGGGAAAGAGAGGGGGGAGAAGGGAAAGAGAGGGGGAAGAAGGGAAAGAGAGGGGGGAGAAGGGAAAGAGAGGGGGGAGAACCTACTGGAACAAAGGGATGTGGTGGGATACAAGAAGAGGGAAGGAAGAAAGGGGAATTGAGGGAAGAGATCGACATGAAGGAAGACGGAAGGCCATTGGAGCAGACTAAGAAAGCCAGGACACACTTGTAGAGACTGAGTGAAGAGAAATGACAGGAGAGCCTGGGAAACAAGTGTTTGGTTGAAGTTTATAATTCACAGAATCAGACATATAGGTCAGGTCACACAATTGGCACAAAGGGTCAAATCACCTAACACAAAACAAACCGCTGCTGGATCCCTATGACACATACGTCTCCTTTGCCTTAATGTATTTTCAAGGACGCGTACAATACATTTATACAAATATTAAAATACACAGTTTACAACATTATTTGTGATAATTTTCCACCAATCACTGCAAACTATGTTGGTTTTAGACAACTTGACATTTTGGGCCTGTGTGAATGCTTGTATTTACATGGAGGGACAAACACCTCTCAACAAGACAGAGCAGCCGAGATTACAGATTATTGGAATAGGTGGTTAGAATCATCATTAGGACGAAGCAGGAGTGACCTCCCGTTGCATTAAGGACTGGTGGGAGATCCTTGTGCATAATACAATGTCGTCGTTTCCTTTATAGATACACTTTCTTGCTCTTTCTTTCTCACTTACCCTGACCTTTCAAATTTTCCACATAAAAACCACTATAAAATGTGAAGATTAAGAATATAATATACACATGTACATTCATTTCCCTTGGGTTATTTGTGAAAGGCACATTTATGATGATACAATAAGCAGCAACGAACACCAAAGGTTGCATATTTCTCATAGAATGCAATCATAATCGACACGACAGGCTCAGCACAAAGTGTAATACTGAACTTGTCATTTTCATAAATTACAATAATTCTGCAGGAAAGCATTTTACAATTATTCTCATTCCATGGTACTTGTTTTGCTAATTCCCTTGGATGATGCATTTCTTCTTTTTCGGACAGTAACAGCAAGCCCTGGAAACAAAGACGCAGCATGTAATGGAATGGAATCTTAATTTGGGTCTTTAGGTTAAACAACTGGTTGTAAGAAAAGAACTTTTGCTCTTGATTCAACAAAACAGTTCTGTCTCGTCACGTTAAAAAACAGTTCTTGTTCATACATAAGCATTTATTCTGAGTCTAAAGTACTTGCATGCTAACAGTTGCAATGTTAACAACAAAGTGCATTTATACTCATTAATTACTCGGAAGTAAAACTCTGGAAATACCAGCAAATGTTGACACCACTAGAATCTGGAAATACCAGCAAATGTTGACACCACTAGAATCTGGAAATACCAGCAAATGTTGACACCATTAGAATCTGGAAATACCAGCAAAGATTAACACCACTAGAATCTGGAAATACCAGCAAATATTGACACCAATAGAATCTGGAAATACCAGCAAATGTTGACACCATTAGAATCTGGAAATACAAGCAAATATTGACACCACTAGAATCTGGAAATACCAGCAAATATTGACACCACTAGAATCTGGAAATACCAGCAAAGATTGACACTACTAGAATCTGGAAATACCAGCAAAGATTGACACTACTAGAATCTGGAAATACCAACAAATATTGACACCACTAGCATGGCGCATTTTGCTTCACAAACATGCTGAACATACTGAAGTCTGAGCCTGAGGTGGTAAAAAATGTGTAGTAACAGATTACCAATGTAGGGTATATTAGATAGGGAACACATATGGAATGCAAAACATGTCTTACAGTGGGGAACATTTCTGACAGTCGAATCTTCACACAAAAATTAAATAGTGTAACTCTCAAACTTACCACGATGGTTGGTGATTCATAATGTATGGCACGATTTTGTGATCTAAACAGAAAATATAACAGGACGTCACACGACCATCAAGTAAGAACAAAATTGTAAAGAACAGTCATGCTACTAGACAGTGTGTCATGTGATTTGTCTTGCTGGCTTCATGCTACTAGACAGTGTGTCATGTGATTTGTCTTGCTGGCTTCATGCTACTAGACAGTGTGTCATGTGATTTGTCTTGCTGGCTTCATGCTACTAGACAGTGTGTCATGTGATTTACGTGTCATGTGATAAGAAATATAATAGCTGGTATGTCCATGGAGGAGACTCAAGGCGTTTGAAGGTGAGAAGATGAATTCTGAAATTGGCAAGATTCTGGTTTGAAGGGCATTGTAACACCTACAGCAAGTCATGATTATAGAGTTAAATCAAGTTACTTTACTGCTGCTGCTACTGCTACTATGGGGAGGACATGTACCCACCTTTGTGACACTCTTCCATGCAGGACCGACACACCCCTAAAACAACAAAGGCAAGGTGACAGTGTCTCTATAAATGATGCAGACTGGTTTTGTAGGTCACAAACTTTCAAGTCATGTAAAAGTGAATGACCTCAAAGTCTAAGTCATATTGCAAGTAAATCATAATAAAGTCAATGATCACCCAATCATGTAGCAAGTCAATGACCATCAAGTCTAAGCCATGTCTCAAGTCAATTACAAAAAATCCAAGTCATAATGACTAGGACTTGTTTGCAACATGACTTTGTGTATGTGTGTGTATGTGTGCACACGTGCATTCCTGTGCATTACTGTGCATGCATGCATGCTTGTGTGTGTGTGTGTGTTTGTATGTATATGTGTATATGTGTGTATGTGTGTGTGTGTGTGTGTGTGTATGTGTGTGTGTGTGTGTGTGTGTGTGTGTGTGTGTGTGTGTGTATATGTGTGTATGTGTGTGTGTGTGTATGTATGTATGTATGTATGTGTGTGTGTGTATGTGTGTGTGTGTGTGCGTGCGTGCGTGCGTGCGTGTGTGCGTGTGTAACATAACTGTAGATAGCATTCACTTACAGTTAAACTTGGGTGTGTGTGTGTGTGTGTATATATGCATGCATGTGTGTAAGAGAACTCTAGATATCATTCACTCACAGTTAAACTTGCAGTCATGACAGGTGAAATAGTCCACGGCCTGTAGAGTTGTTGACCCTTGCTGGAAAGTTGCTGCAAAGCACTGCTTCGGCCGATCGCTGTCGCATCGCACAGTGCCGTACAGTGCTATCACACTGCCAGGTTTCTGTAAACATAACACTGCAAGAAACATCCTGGCTGGCGACACAGTGCAAGAATACCACAGAGAGACAAGGGATATATATAGAGAGAGAGGGGGGGGGACTAGATTGTCAGGGCTATCATAAACACGCACACATAATCCTACTTCAACATAACTTTACATAACCTTGAACTGAATATATATATATGTATATATATATATATATATATATATATATATATACATATATATATATATATACGTACATACAGGGTGCAAAATAAGGCCAGTCCAATCGTCCATCGACGGACTACCAGCTAGCTAAAACTATCATGCATCCTATATATATATATATATTTATTCACACTAATTATTTTAAACTTTAAAAGCTTGAAATATCATTGTAATTCTGTAAAACTATTATAAAACTGATCAAATGTACAAAGAAAGAAAATAGTAATATAATAAAAATATATAAATAAACGGGGGTTTGGGAGAGAACAAGCTGCAAGTGAAGATAACAGTCTCCTGAGCAAGAAGACAGGCCTACGTACGACAGCAAACTGTAGAACAGGCAGGGAGTGTGACGGTAGGACGAAGGCGTCAGGATGCTGTAGGCCGTCATCAAGGTCACGGGCCACTTGTGTCATTTCTCTTATGCTGCTCTTGGAGAAAGGTCTGTAACAAAACAGTTCAAGACTGACATAATAATAATAATTAGGTACCTTCTATTGTGCCTAAATCATTAGAAACCAGGCTCAGAGGTGCATCAAGATAATTGGTTAACCGACCTCATAGTCAATAAACAAATCCTGCTGTCATCAGATTGATTGATACACCAGGGAGCTATGATGGATAGGCAAGGTTGTAAATGTATGTCTTTAAATGACGGCGGAATTTAACAATATTTTCAACTCATTTAACACCAGAAGGAAGCATATTCCAAAAGAGTAGGTGCACCCACAGCAATAGCCCTTGTCCCAATATTAGTTCTGACTTTGGGGACAAAAAATAAATCTACATGATCGAACCTGGATAGATTTTCTTACATGAGTAAACAATGAATGTAAATATGATGGCTGCTTATAGGAAAGTGCCTGGTAACCATAAATAAATTGTCATCGAATTAAGCACAATCCGGTACTTTCATCACACAAGGACAACAAACAAATGTGACTTGAAGACTTGTATGTTTGCCTCTAACCATATACATTCTGATAATGTTGACTTAATAACAGACACTTGTAATGCCCTTTGTGTCCAGAGCATCCACATTTCATCAGCACCAACTCTTCCGTTCGAAACGCACCATATTCCTTTGAATATGGAGAGCCTAGCTGTGAGTATGATTATGGCGCTATATAAATATAATATTTTAATCATTTATTATTATTATAAAATCAGTGTCATACCCAAAGCAGACAAATGTGAGGTCTTCTCCAAATTCCACAATCTTGTCACCTCGTGAAAGCATTTGTTCTTCTAGTACGTGTTTGATGTCACTGATGCTGCAAAATGACATGGCAATATGACTTGACACACCACAGGTAAACACTTGAAAAATGCTTCAATTGCAACAATTTCACGGAAGAGAAACTGGCTAAGATAATGATTTTTTATGATAAGTGAAGTGAATATTCATTCAAAACATTGGCAACAGTACATACACAAGATGAACAAGTTTAAATATAATACCAGTGAATATGTGTAATGTTTGCAAGGGGTCAATTCATAGTCGTTTACATTTATGTAAATTTAACCCTGATTAATATAGATATTACAATATTTATATTACATTTATTGGATCTACTATTGCTTTATTGGAATAATAACTAAAAATCATAGTTGATATAATATCATGGAAGACACGAATGTTCGGTATATTGCTTGTATTGTATACATTTTAACACACATGGGAGTTAAAACAATGGCTGCATTGAAAGTGTTGATAATTTTATTTAGATTTCCACCACATTATATCTTGAATAATTGCATTTACTTTTAAATGTGGTTATATTATGAATCATTTTTAAATGACCGTTTGGAGTGTTCCGTATCTACCCTCTAGGTAGGGAGAGGGACACTGATGGCAGGGTCAATCAAATACTTCATATTCTAAGTCGTAATAACCTCACCTTGCATATGCCATTTCCCATCTAGTAAACAAACACTGACTATTCTATACAAACAGCAACATTAAACTTTGTACGTAAGTACTGGTATACACTACTGGTACACACTATTGGTACACACTACTGGTACACACTACTGGTACGCACAACTGGTACGCACAACTGGTACGCACAACTGGTACGCACTACTGGTACACACTACTGGTACACACTACTGGTACACACTACTGGTACACACAACTGGTACACACTACAGGTACACACTACTGGTATACACTACAGGTACACACTGCTGGAACACACTACTGGTACACACTACTGGTACACACTGCTGGTACACACTACTGGTACACACTACTGGAACACACTGCTGGTACACACTACTGGTACAGACTACTGGAACACACTACTGGTACACACAACTGGTACACACTACTGGTACACACAACTGGTACACACTACTGGAACACACTACTGAAACACATTACTGGAACACACTACTGGTACACACTACTGGAACACACTACTGGTACACACTACTGGTACACACTACTGGAACATACTACTGGTACACACTACTGGTACACACTACTGGAACACACTACTGGAACACACTACTTGTACACACTACAGGAACACAGTACTGGTACACACTACTGGTACAACTGCTTCGATGCAATACAGCTGTACTTTTTGAAAGCTTTGTTTGTATGTATTCAATATTTCACTTTCACTTTCATTTTAGTTTATGTCGCATGACACATTTAACATGCACAGAGTAGGACCCTGGTGAACTCACCTGTTGTGAGGCTGCAGAACTACATCAGGAATCTGAATGCCCTTGTTCAGCAAGGTCAAGGTGACCTTGACAGGAAGAACTGTCAGGTCAGGAATGTGATCACTGAGATATCTGGAAAGAAGTGTTTAATACGAGTTAATTTAGTTGTTGAAACATATCAATTAAAGATGGTAAAATATCGTAGGCAGTTTCCATAGAGGATATGCTATAACTTAGTTGTGGCTTATTGTTTAAGTTTCAAGTTTGTAATCTATCTCTCTGTCTCCCGGGTGTGTGTGTGTGTGTGTGTGTATGTGCACGCGTGTGTGTGTGTGTGTGTGTGTGTGTGTGTGTTTGCTTGTGTATGGGCATGCGTGCATGTTTGTGAGCATTTGTGCATATGAAAAAAATAAAATAAAAACAATTTAAATTAAATCTTTCATGACTGACCTGTCTTTTCTTGTTAATCATTATCACATGTGTATAATCAGGACTCAAGACCAGTCACAAGACTAGATCATCCTGGCTAGGGGGCGTTCGCTACACTACTCTAGCCTGGCCTGTTGCCCCTCAAAGCGGGGCAGTGAGCGGAGCCAAACTATAAAACTACAGCAACTGACTTTGCCAGCCTTGGGAACAGCGCAAATACCCTCCGCAATTTGAAGATGACTGGTGGGAATCTCAAAATAGTCACCCCTTAGCACTGTAAACATTGGTGGCAATGTGAGCAGAGTGAGGCTAAAATCACCCAAAATGATCACATGGCCTGATGGTGACTACACTGCTATTGGGCAATTTCATTGGTTGAGCTCAACGGTGGAATATCTGAAAGGGATAAGCCAAGGGTAGTGAAGGCTGTAGTGATGTAATCAGCTGCAGCGACTCCTGGTGTGTAAAGGATGAACTAGACATGTGTAATATCTTCAAAGAAGAGTGTTCGACTAGAATAAATAAAACACAAGTCTTAAGTTTTCATTTAACAGCTGACATACGTGACCCCGGGTGGCTCTACCTGTCGTATGTGTCAGCCAACAGCTGTCATACGTGACCCCAGGTGGCTCTACCTGTCGTATGTGTCAGCCAACAGCTGTCATACGTGACCCCGGGTGGCTCTACCTGTCGTATGTGTCAGCCAACAGCTGTCATACGTGACCCCGGGTGGCTCTACCTGTCGTATGTGTCAGCCAACAGCTGTCATACGTGACCCCGGGTGGCTCTACCTGTCGTATGTGTCAGCCAACAGCTGACATACGTGACCCCGGGTGGCTCTACCTGTCGTATGTGTCAGCCAACAGCTGACATACGTGACCCCAGGTGGCTCTATCTGTCGTATGTGTCAGCCAACAGCTGTCATACGTGACCCCGGGTGGCTCTACCTGTCGTATGTGTCAGCCAACAGCTGTCATACGTGACCCCGGGTGGCTCTACCTGTCGTATGTGTCAGCCAACAGCTGTCCACAGTTCGTCAGCTCCGACTCCAACGCCCTCTTGTGGTCATCATTCTCAGCAGTTAGTTCGTCGAGGCGTCTGTTTGTTTCTGTGACAATCAACATCACCAAACTTACAGATGTGTTGTAGTTGATTAGTCCCTAGTAGAGCTACCATGAAGTACTTGACAGACACAAGTCATGAACAATTCATGCTCACGACAAGGAATGATCTGTTCACTACAAGGAATGATCTGTTCACTACAAGGAATGATCTGTTCACTACAAGGAATGATCTGTTCACTACAAGGAATGATCTGCTCACAGAGATGATAGAACTATTTCCAATATGTATGAAACCCATGTTGTGATAACCATCAAAAAATCATATTTAATTATTGGCACCACAAACTAACATCAACAATATGCATGTGACATCCAATAAGCTTTACCTTGTCTAGTAGACATCACATGACATGAATGACAATTTGCCAGATTACTACTTATATTTTATTTTATTTATATTGTCGTTCGTGTTTAATAAACGTTTCCTTATAATAAATATTATATCTTATGTTCCTTTTGCAAATAAAAATACTTCCTGTACCGACCTTCAGCAGAAAAGCCCTTTGACATGAGTTTGTCGATCTGATCTCTGTGCTTCAGCTCCAACTGATGTCGCCGATTCTCGAAGTCCTTCTGTAAGTCCTACAAGTGACAGTAACAGTGAGTGGAATCAAAGGTCAGTAGTGACCGAAAAACAATACAAAATGAAAATGTTTATCAAGTTGGCAGTATATTATTCGAAACAAATTTCATAACTACAAAACTAGCAATGTTCGACTTATTTCTACATTTCGACCACTATCGGCGTCTGCTCACCACGCCATCTAGCGAGCAGTGACCACTGAACATTCAGTTCCTGAAGAAGGCCACCGATGGTGGTCGAAACGTAGAAGTAAGTGGAACATTGCTAGTTGTGTAATTATGAAATTTGTTTCGAATAATACTGTTGTAGTACTACTTTAGAGTATCAGTATCCATTTCAGTGCTACAGCCCTCAGATGCTGTGATCACTGAATACTGCATTATGATTCCCATGGCTATCTAGGTTTGACAGGGCAATATTGGATTTCAATCCAGGTTCACTTCGTCGAGAGTTTGAAGCACTAGCCACCGCACCCTTACCAACATGAGTGTATACGTGCCTTGTAAGTCACAGGTAAATTATTACCACATCACAGCCATTGGTCTCGGCTAATTTCTGTTTGACATACTCAAAGACAGCTGTTTGTTTGATGATATCCATAAAAGTAAATAAACAATTTACACAAGTGAGCAAGGACATTAGGTATTTCAAATTGTTGCAAACCGAGTTGAAATTCGAAGGGTAATAAAAAAAACGAGAATGGATCTTTATCTGAGAGATGGTTGGCACTACCTAGTTAGGGGGCTACCCCCTTACCTGGTGATACTTCAGGTGGGCAGCCAGGCCAACCCGCAGGTGTTCTACAGAGAAACACAACAACATCAGAGACAGGTCAACTGGCTCTAATATATTAGCTACTAATATTTCACTAGCAACGATAGTAAAATGTTTTTCAATTCCACGCTCACCCTGTATCTTTTGATTCTTTCTGAAATCTTCCAGAAGAAATGTGTATAATTCTGCTCTACATGTAGGAACATTACCAACATGGGTCTTACAGCCATTAAATATGGCTGAAATCAGAGGTTTGCAATGAATTGCTCAACAAAGGAATGCAGGGTAAAGTACAAGCATATGTAGCTGCCTGGAAAGATGTTTATGGTTAGTACAATCCTCTATATGTGCTGAACCAATGAGGAAAAAGCTGAGGATATTTCAAAGTTACGTCTTCATTTCTTTGTTTATTGTATAAAAAGACTACTTACTTTTCAGCAACAGCTCAAGTGTTGATAAATTATTGTCTTTTGTCAAATCTGTTTCATCCCCCCTGCTTCCTGAGTGACCAGCTGAAACAACAAATAAACTGTCTAAACGTCATCATGTTTCTATGGATCGACAAGTTATAACAGAGACATTTCTACCTTTCTAACAAAAAGAAAACATTATTGCATATGACGTAATGACCACAAGTGTAAGATAGGGGGCCAGCAACACATACTTTGATAATAATGCTGTCAGAAATGAGTTTATATTAAACATAATTCCCGAAAAAAGCTATCAGACCTCACACCAATGTGTGCTGTCTTAAACAACCTTTTCGCTGATTTTTGCAATTTATGGTCTACAACTTACTTTAAGAAAACTATCAGAAGTGGAGAAATTAGAGATTGATGCAAAACATGTGGGTGTGTACTGCACTTGGTAATTTAGAAACATTATAAGAAATTACCAAAAAAACAATCAAATGTATGTTATATGTGGGTATATTATACACAGAATCTTACAGCATCATGTTTACCAGTTATATTTGTGTTGTTTTCTAATATGATTAATTAATACTGACTCTCAATAATTGGCATAAAAGTAAACTGTCCTCATTACAAATAGCACAATGAGCATATTGTAAGAAATCAAATTTTTCTGAAAACAGACCCTACGTACTTGCCATGATAAACAAGTTACCTGAGTCAATGAGTCTATCGAAGTAATTTTTCTCGGCGATCTCTTTCTCGTCTTTAACTGTCTCTGAAACAGAAATAACCATCATGGCTGACATGGCTGAACAACACAATCTTATAGATATTAATAATTAATACGGTACTACTCAATGTAACTATACCATTTTATTTTACATAATGCTAGCCACACTGCCAACCTGTAGGTTTGTCTGTGATGAAACCAATAGTTTACGTTGCCGGAATCACAGTGGGTCAACATTTTTAGAAGAAGTTTCATGACTAATTTAATTTGTTATTTCAGTGTTGCAAATTTAATTACTACTACTTGCAGATATAAAATGCAAACTTTAAACCCATTACACCCAGGTGCACAGTCCCTCACCCTTGGGTTTTCTGGAGATACAACTAGACTGAGTCAGAAGGTACACAGTTTCTTAGCCATCCCATCCATATGATGCAGTGCAGAGAGAGAGACAGACAGACAGACAGACAGACAGACAGACAGACAGACAGACAGACAGACAGACAGACAGACAGACAGACAGACAGACAGACAGACAGACAGACAGACAGACAGACAGACAGACAGACAGACAGACAGACAGACAGACAGACAGACAGACAGACAGACAGACAGACAGACAGACAGACAGACACACACACACTTGGATACACAAACACACAGATACATACACAAACACATGGATACAGACATAGACACACAGACACACAGTAAATACACCAATCACCATGAGCGGTCACTCACTCATGAGGCTGTCGAACTGGTGGTCGCGGATGAGGTCGGAGCAGTGAGGGACGCGGGCGTTGCAGCAGGGACACTTGTGGTGTTGGTTGACACACTCACGGATACACTGCTCACAGTACCGGTGACCACACGGGGTCAAGGTCGTGTTCCGCATCTCACTCGCCATACACACGGGGCAACTGAAGTAGTCGTCCAGTGCTGCCACCTACAGGGGTATGTTATTATGATTACAAGCATTTTTACATTGCCATATCTCCAGACCAGCCATTCATAGGCACTACACTCATCACTATAAGATGTACATGGAATTATACAAGTTTAAAAAAATATATAAAAATGTTGTAAATTTTTATAACTACATATATACACCTAAGTAATTAAGATATATTATATTGTTTCTAAAATTTTAAGACAATTGTGTAAACATATTGTATACATATATATATATATATATATATAATTATATATATATATACCGGGGTATATATATTCTGATATCACTTGTTATAAATATGTGACTTTTTTCAGTTATAAATAAAAATTACCTGTTGTTTTGGTCTTTGTATTATGCCATATTTGTACACACAAAAAAAGAAATTGGCAAGTAAAATAAAACAAGGCTATAAACATGGGTGTGGCACCCATCTGTACCGTGTGTTGTGTGAGTGACACATATACTGGCCAGTCGAACACATCAATCAAAACTTGCTGTAGTTTACAATTTAAACATACTTTCTTAATCTATGGTATAGCACTTTTAAAATGTTATTCAATTTGTGCATAGTACCAGAGATGGAGCGAGTACAATACAAATGTACTCGAGTACGAGTATGATAACTTTAGAATGTAATCATGATTACTTTAATGAATATCCTGTTTCTACCGTAAAGGCGCCCTCCATGGAATCAGGTGTCATTCATTTTTTTTTCCTGTGCCAATATCTAGTGTTCTAACTGATTACTGCTAACTGCTATCCAGATGTTATTATTATTATTAATAATCAGATTACTTTCTCGTGTGTTGAATGAACCATTTAATACTGGATTGATATTCAAGATGTCCATATATCATGATACTACAAAGCAAGATGTTAAGGGATGCTTATCTCCTGCAATGCTTCCCAGGGACTGTCACAATATAACTTGTACTTTGTACTAAGCAGGAGGGTGAGGAGATGTGGCTTCTCTGGGAAGAGAAGGTATTTATTATGGAAATCTGACTGAATATTTATTTAACTGAAATGCTCAACAGTAATAGAAAATGAATACCTCGATTATTATTACATTTATTAGATTACTTCTAATATTGCCATTTTATCTGTCTAATATATTTGCTTGCAACTGTTCATATGAAAAAAATGTAATCGTGAGAAGTAGTCGTGAGTACAATTACCTTGGTAATGTACTCGAGTACGATTACTTCGATTTGTACTCAAGTACTCGTACTCAAAAAGTACTCGTACTCAAGTACGAGTACAAGAGTACGATACGATTACTCCATCTCTGGTGCATACATATGGCTTAAAAGGTGGAACTTTGGCGAAACACCACAGTTACATTATTAGCTAACATACGTTTGTGAAAAGGTAGAAATACCCCTGTCTTCCAAGTTGCATCTAACAATCTTTCAAATGTCCAGTCAAATAGAATATGCTCGATATCGGGCTATTTGTCTGTATTTATCCTGTTAATTAATGCATATATATGCAAAGATGGGCTATATGTCCGTAACCACCCAAATAGCATATAGTCGATCTCAAGCCATTTGTCCATACTTATCTGGTCAAATAACATATATGCAAACATGTGCTATTTGTATGTATCCGGATGAATAGTTCCCCAGGCAATTCGACCGTATCAGGTAAAACAGCCACAGCCTAGTAAAAAGATTGGGTAATCTTATACCTAACTGTCCTAAATTATTACGGTCTTTTAAAACCGTGTTTTTTCACCTTATATCGATGTGTATGTGTCCGCAATGTGATTCTACATCACTTCTGGTACAAAGAAGTCACATTAAACATTTTAAATTTGTGTTTTAGTTTTAGAACAATTTAAACACGTCGAGACGAAGTAAACAACGCGATGTCACTGCCGCAAATATGGCGTGAGCTGTAGGCGCCTCCCAGATGCACCAGAACCGCAAAGGTGATTTCTTTCGACTCGGCGTGTTTAAATTGTTCTAAAGCACACATTTAAAAAAATTAATCTGACTTTTTTGTACCGGAAGTGATGTAGAATCACATTGTGAACACATACACTGTGATGTAAGGTGAAAAACGGTTTTAAAAGGCCGTAATAATTTAGGCCAGTTAAGTATAAGATTACCAAAGATTGCCCATATTTCCTGGAACTTGTACACTAGTACAGTTTGACAAAATTAATTATACTACTTTTGTTTTCGCTTCAATGCTATAATATTATAAAGGCATTAAAACCATTTATATATAGCGCCGTAAATCCACATTACCCTGGTCCAAGACGTTATGTTTCTGTATCACTATCAGGTCGTCTAATATTTTTACCACACCTCCACAGTCAACCACGGATATGAATCGCGTCATCGTCATCATGCTGTGATCTAAACTAGGTAAACAACTGGATTATCGCCCAACTCCGTAAATGTTTGTTTGTTTGTTTACCGGAATTTGTAGAGGCAACTCTTCGCTACTCATTGTCGGAATCGTATTTCAGAGGACGATTGTGATGAATGTTACACGTTTCGTTATGTATTTGACATAAAAACGCTTGCTATGAGTATATAAATATCTGCGCAAAGCCTATGCCAAACGCTCACTTCCGCGAGTTGTGAAAGCTACTCTCATAATGACGTTAGAGGTCAGCACTCAAACCTATTAGAGTACAATCCGTAATGTGGAGCCACTATTGGTCTAACCCCAGTTTCTACTATTTGACGTAGAAATAAGTAGACTGTAGGCTGGTCATTTAGATAAAGGAAGAACAGCAGTGACTCTACGACTGACCTTTGAAGCACCCTAATATTGACTGGCAAATGGTAAGACTCGTGGCCATTCAGTGACACTGATTGTGATCTACCAGTGAGATATCTGGAGACGCATTCATGTCCTCTGCAGTTAATCCCAAAACGTTTACGTTTAACAAGTATGCAGTTAATCCCAAAACCTTTAAGTTTATCAAGTGTGATGTCATTGTCAACGGTATAAGCCAATGGTTTGTAATAATTGATTTGTAACATTGAGAAATGATGACACAGTTGAGAGCAATCGTCTGAAACCTGATTGGACATTTGAAAGAAGTTTATGTTCTTACAGATAATATGTGAAAGAAAAATGATCAACACGTTTAAGTAACTTAAACAAGATTGGTAGAAATGAAATCGGCCTATAATTATTGGTTTCCGTAGGTGAACCTGATGCTTCCTTCCTGTGATTAATTCGTCGGAATTCTTTGGGTTGTTGCGCTCAGTTTGTCAGGCAGTCCGTCTTGACTATAACATATTTATTTCAGGCAAATTCCTTAATTGTTGCTCAATAAAATCAGGTGTGAGAGCAGGAAAAGTAAAAGCTGATTTTTCGTGTGATTCAGGTGGAGTGAATGAAGCTGTTGCTGGTGAAAGCCAAGTCCTGACCATTGGATGTAACGTGATTGTTGAATACATACATTATCCTTACACTTGGGATCTGCAATTATTTGATCATCATCAAGGACACCTTTAGTGTTGGATTAGGATTTTAATGTCAGGAGTTCTTTTAGGTATTTCTACATTAATTATGGTTTCTTCTTGTTTTCCTGAATTAAGTTAGTGTAGTAATCCCGTTTTGAAAACTTGAGAGACTGGGAGCAACATTTCTGAAATCCTATACATTTGGCAAAATATTCCCAATCTTTCTTTACAATGTGACTTTTAAAAATATGTTTCATTTTAATATAATCTTTCATTTTCTTAATTGTCCACGGACGAAACCATTTTCTGACTGGTCGAGTGACAAATAGACAACGATTATCACACACGTGTGAAGAAATCCTTCATTTGGTGTCGGTCGCGAAGCGACAATGACTGCTTCCATCACTTGACTGTTGCTCTCCATTTATCTCTCTGCTGTGAGAGTGATGTCCAGGAGTCGATCTTTATGTCTCTCAGCTTCAGGTTTCTCTTGATGGTATCCTTGAACCGGAGACGAGGGCGCCCTCTCTTTCTCTGACCAGAAGACAGTTGGGAGTAGAGAACCTGCTTTGGTAGCCTGTCTGGTGACATCCTCATGAGGTGTCCAGTCCACCGGAGATTCTTTCTGATCAGAAGATCTTCCATAGATGGCAGCCCTGTCCGTTCGAGTATTTCCTTGTTTGTCACTTTGTCCATCCATGTTATCCTCATGATCGATCGCAGATGTCGCATCGTGAAGGCATGCAGCTTTTTCACCTGTCGTCTGTACACTGTCCAGGCCTCGGCTCCGTATAGGAGGGTGGACAGCACGATTGCACGGTATATCTTGCCTTTAACCCGCAAGAACACATGGTGATGGTTCCAGAGTCTCTGGCGTAGTCGGCCAAAAGATGCACTAGCCTTGGCCATCCTCCTTTGTATTCCATCGTCAATGCATCCATCACTTGATATAGTGCTTCCGAGGTAGGTGAATTCCAGAACAGAGTTCAACTTGTTTCCATCAACCATGATATCCTCCTCTCGGGTTCTTGTAGAGTTGGGTTGGTACTGCACCTCGGTCTTCTTGATGTTAATCTTCAGGCCACACTTCTTTGACGCATCCACTATATTCTGCATCTCTTCAGCAGAGTGTGCAACCAGTGCACTGTCATCTGCGAATAGCAGCTCTCTCATCAGTATCCGAGTAGTCTTGGTCTTCGCTCTGAAGTGTGTGACGTTGAATAGGTCAGCGCTCTGTCTGGACTGTATGTAGACACCATCCCCCATGTCTCGGAAAGCATCATCGAGCATTGCTGATAGGAAGATGGAGAACAGCGTGGGGGCCAGTACACATCCTTGCTTGACCCCATTTGTGACACTGAACGATTCCGAGACTTCCCCTCCAACACTAACATTCGCCATCATTCCGGTATGTAGTGACTCGATCATTGTTGTGAACTTCTCTGGGCATCCATACTTCCTCAGTAGCTGCCATAGCCCGGTCCTCCCAACTGTATCGAATGCCTTACTGAAGTCGACAAATACCATGTACAGTGGTCGGTCCTGCTCAATGCACTTTTCTTGTAGTTGTCGGACACAAAATATCATATCCACGGTGCTCCGGTTACCTCTGAAGCCACATTGTGTCTCTGGAACTACCTCTGGTGTTATGTGGGTAGATAGTCTGTTGAGTAGGATCCTGGCGAAGATCTTGCCTGCTATGGAAAGAAGAGAGATTCCTCTATAGTTCCCACAGTCTGTTCGATCACCTTTCTTGTAGATGGTTACAATGCTGGCATCCTTCCATGCTTGTGGTACAGAATCCACCTCCCAGGCATTGGTGATTAGTTGGTGCAGTCTGCTGAACAGATTGTCTCCTCCGTGCTTCCATACTTCTGCAGGAATTCCATCTCTTCCAGGTGCTTTGCCATCTTTCAGGCCGGCGATTGCTTTAGCCATCTCATCCATAGTTGGAATCTCATCTAGGCTTGTCTTGATAATGCGCTGCGGGATGTTTTCCAAAGCTTCGTGATCTATGTCTCCAGGGACGTTGAGTAGCTTCTGGAAGTGTTCACTCCATCTTGCCACAACTGTCTTGCTGTCAGAGAAGGTCTCCATTCCATCTGCTGATTTCAGTTGAACAGGTCCCTTCTTTTTGGGTCCCCACACTTCCTTCAGTCCATTGTAGAAGCCCTTCATGTTGTTACTGTCAGCAGCTCTCTGCAGCTCCACTGCCTTCCTTTCCCACTAGTCTGACTTCAGTGCACGGGTGTGTTTTTGTAGCAGTCTGCAGGCGTCTATATAGGCTGCAGTGGTGGATTTAGTTCTCCTGGTTTGCAACACTCTCTGGTGGGCTTGGTCTCTTCTGCTCATAAGAGTTTGTAGCTCCTGGTCGTTGGGGTCGAACCATTCCTGGTGTTTTCTGTCTGGCTTGCAAAGATATGTCTTGGCTGTGTTGTACACGACCTGCTGCAGAGCTTCCCATTCCTCGTCTGGTGTTGGGCGAGAGCACTGTCCATCTCCTGCTCAAAACTCTCCCTATGGCTGGTGGTACTTTGTTTTGCTGTGTTGAGCTTGGTCGGCTTACTTGTTCCTTGCCTGCTGTGATGTTGTCGTATTCTGAAAGCCACTTTTGACCTCAGCATCTGGTGATCGGTCCAACAGTTTGCTCCACGCATGGCTCGGGTACTGTGGATGTCCATCTTATCGCGACACCTCGTGATGATGAAGTCGATCATATGCCAGTGTTTCGAACGAGGATGCATCCAGGTGGTCTTGTGTTCATCCTTCTGCTTGAACATGGTGTTCGTCACTATCAGCTCGAACTCAGAGCACAGAGCCAGTAGAAGCTCGCCATTGGAGTTGCATTTCCCAATCCCATGTTTGCCCATGACCAAGGGCCACTTGTCATTGTCTCTTCCTATCCTCGCATTGAAGTCTCCTATCAGCAGTAGCTTATCTGTACGAGGGATGCCACTGAGCACACTTGCCAGCTGGTTGTAGAAGGCCTCCTTGTTTTCGTCTGGGTTTGTCATTGTCGGAGCATATACGCTGATAATTGTAGCAAAGTTGTCCTTGCTCAGAGGTAGTCTCATCGTCATGATTCTGTCAGTTACTGGCCGTGGCATTTCTGTAAGCTATTTGACGATATCCTTTTTGATAGCAAAGCCCACTCCGGCCTCCCTTCTTTCTCCTTCGGGTTTGCCACTCCAGAAGAAAGAGTATTCCAAGTCGTTGAGACTACCAGACTCTGAGAACCTTGTTTCACATAGGGCGGCGATGTCGATGTTGTATTTGGCAAGTTCCATTGCTACTAGTGCCGTACGTCTTTCTGGTCGGTTAGCTCCTTCTCGGTCGAGGAGAGCCCTGACGTTCCATTGTCCAATTGTCAGTAGTTGTCTTCATTGTCTGACGTCACACAGCAGCCCACTCCTGCCCAACCTACACCTCTGACGTCACACAGCAGCCCACTCCTGCCCAACCTACCCCTCTGACGTCACACAGCAGCCCAATCCTGCCCAACCTACGCATCTGACGTCACACAGCAGCCCACTCCTGCCCATCCCACACCTCTGACGTCACACAGCAGCCCACTCCTGCCCAACCTACGCCTCTGACGTAACACAGCAGCCCACCCCTTCCAAACACCGCCCTGCACCACCAGCCACCGACCACAGTCCTTCTTCCCCCGAACCAGCAAGGAATGGAACAGTCTCCCAGCAAACGCTGTAGCATTAGGCACAGTTGACGCCTGTAAGGCTCAACTTACCACCCTATTGGTCTAAGCTCTTAATCAATATGTTGTTTTTAACTGTCTCTGTATATATTTTTTAACCCTATTTTTTCACTTGTTTCGTTTCTCTTCTTTCTGCTCTACCCCTGGCAGTAATGATTAGGCAATATCTGGTAGAAGAGGAAGATAGAAACGATTTGAAAAAGCCCTAATAATTTATGCCGGTTAACTGGAATATTACCGATTACCGCCACATTCAGCACACAACACGGCTCGTGCTTTTGTTACGGACCATCGACTATTTACAACGGTTCGTAAGTTTTTATGGCATATGTTTTTCATGACGATTCATCGTTTACTTATAGCAGTAAATCCAGCAAACATGTTGGCTCGGATTCATCTTAATAACAGGAACTGAAATTCACTCTGATGTTATCCAGCGCAATGTCTCCAGCATAACCGCTTCCTCGCGGATCCCAACGAAAGCAAGCTGAAATAAATAAAACAAATAATCAGTTTAAGTTATTAACTATTGAAAATCAACATATTATATGATTTCGATAACATTAGATCCAACAATTTGTATTGACACTTAAAACATTTTACGCTTGTCTCATTTAGGGCGGTTATTAAAAGACAAACGTTGCAGTTGTTTTCTTTCTATTTATTTGTAGTTTAATTGAATTGACATATAAATACAAAGAACATGGAACATGTGTTAATAATGAATACCAGTACGCCAGTAAAAACTAAACTAGTTGAAACAACTGGACGCCCTTTAAAATGTCATAATGATTTCATTCTACCTCTAATAATACACGATGTACGTAATAGTAATTTGATTAATAACTATATATATATATATATATATATATATATATATATATATATGTGTGTGTGTGTGTATGTGTATGTATATGTATATGAACATATATATATATATACTTATACATACATACATACATACATACATACATATATACACCCACCTACATATACACAACATACACATACATACCTATATACATATTATAACAAACAGTATATTTCATTACAGTGAAAAAAAGATTGCAACTAACTAAACCATGGATGGAGGCAAGGCTTTCAATACATATATTGCGAATTAATTATTATGTGTGATATTGTTTGATTAAGATTATATCATTCTAAATATCTTCTGAATGGTCGTAAACACAATCCAGGAAGTCTCTTCATTAGTCCGACTGATGTAAATGAAATTAAACATATAGTAATATCAATGCAACGTAAGATTAGTTCTATTATTAGGTTATAATTAGTTCTAGTATTAGGTTATAATTGTGGTCACATCCTCTTGATATTATTTGGCAAGCAAATATCCGTACCGATGACTATTTTAATAAATCAACCAATAGGTGAAGAAATAGCGTCTGGCAAAATAAAAAAGAAAAGACATGTTATACCTGTCTGTAAGTCTAAAGCTACTCATGAATATTCCAATTACAGACCAGTATTTTTGTTACCGTCAATTCATAAAATATTGGGAACTTTTTATGTAGAAGGACATATGATTCTATACAGAATTTTTTTTCTCCAATAACCAATATGAATTTCGTGTGAAACATTTAAAATTCGATGGTATTACTGTTTTTACTAGTGACACTAATAATGCGTCTGAAAAAAGTTCTGAATGTTTTTGCAGGGTCTAAATAAAGCAAAACGACCACAATACCTTAGTAAACAAATTGGACTATTTTGGAATAAGGGCTACTTCTCAAAAAAGGGTTTAGAAGTTACCTTTCAAACAGAAAACAATACGTCAAATACAACTACTGTGATTCACCCCAGCAGCCTGTCATACATGGTGTACCACAGGGGGTCTATCCTCGGTACGGTTTTGTTGATGCCATACTTGTATTAATGACCTTCCATTCTGTTTAAGTATATGTAAAACGACATTGTTTGCTGATGGCACTACTATATACATAACTGCAAAATATATAAAACAAAACATGTATGTCATTTTCTAGATCGCGTCCTGACAGAAAGAAGACTTACCGTTAATGATATCAAATAATATAATTCAGCGAACAAAATGTAAAACATTATAGGCCATCACATAGACGACAATCGTCATTGGCAAGAACATACAAATGCATGCAAAACAATCAAACTAGTGCTTTATACATAATCAATAAAGTTATGCGCTACCTTCCAGTAGCTGTACTTAAAACAATTTATTAGTTGTCCCTATTTCTCTTAGGGAATACTTTTATGGAAATCCACAAACAATGCCTATATCGGAACATAATGTATTACATAAATATAGTTCTTTCCATTCTTAATACAAACTACAGGGAACATTCACATCCCCTCTTTACTCGTTGCAATTTGATAACAGTGCATGATATTAATAACATTGAAGTTGGAAAATGTATGTATAGCCATGGCAGTCTGCAACATTCATTACCTGATGTCTTTATATTTACTAATAATAGTCACTGTTATCGAAACACAATATACGTCCTATCATTAGCTCTACTAAAAAAATCCGAACAGTCTATTCTGTAAAGGCCCGAACATCTAAACATGTTTCGAACGTTTATAAGAAATAATGCATCAAATTTTAATAGGTTTACATTGTCACTGATGGCAAATGCGCTAAGGTATTGTAATAAAAGTCCATCCAACTACGTCTTTTTCATTTGTGTTATCCATACGTTTTTGAAGTTATGTCACGATAATTATATATTAATCATTACTGAAACAATTGCAAGACTACTAATGTGAAGATTTGTCATGTATTTTTGTTTTGATTTTATTTAGCCATATAGGTCAATTCATTAATGTAAACGTAATCAATACACTATATGAGAAATTTTTGTTTCTACAATAGTTCCTTTGTTAGTAATACAGATAATTTGAGGATGAAGGCGACCATTTTACTTAATCATTATAATAAAATAAACAAACTGGTCACAGCCTTAATTGGCTCGGCTCTCATCCTGGAATTATATATATATATATATATATATATATATATATATATATATATATATTATATATTCCGATAAATTATTGTTTACGTTGTATGTTATTATACTACTCGAAATAAAGCTTACATGCTTACATAGATTGCCTAAATAAAACATCAACATATCAAACTGTGCGAATACATTTGTTTCCGTTTTATTGCGTAATAAAAACACAGAAATTGTTCTCTGCATTACGTAGAAACATTAAAAGATGCTGTGGCAAAAAACGCGGTCAGTCAACAATCCGATAATTGTTTTACTATAAGAAACAAGGTGAATGTGAAATGGACGTTGTCCGAGCCTCACCTGATCCGATGCCGTTAGATCTATATTGAACAATGCATGCAGCCATCTGTTGCCTCTGTTTCCCACCATTGCCCACATTGTGACGACATAACCATACGATGTCCGCTTGACCAGTTTTAGTTCGTCAATTTGGAATCCGAACATGTGGTAGTTGAGCTGCACGCAAAAAAATAATCATGTCATCCCCAAATAAATCTTGTGATCTTGACCCACTTCCGACCATACTACTGAAAGCATGCCTTGACGTTTTAATTAAACCAATAACAGATATAATAAATGCATCACTCTGCTCCGGCTTATTCCCTGAAGACTTTAAACGTGCACATGTAAATCCAATTCTTAAGAAGACAACTCTGTCAAAAGAAGATCTAAACAGCTACAGGCCTATTTCTAACCTTAGCTTCATTTCCAAAATACTCGAAAAGGTTGTTGCAAATCGACTTACTTCTCACATCAACATAAATGGTTTAACCAATGCATCACAGTCTGCGTACAAACAATTTCACTCAACAGAAACTGCTCTTTTAAAAGTACACAATGACATAAACCTTAACATTGATAATGACAAAGTTACTGCACTGACCCTGCTTGACCTATCCGCCGCTTTCGACACCATTGACCACGACATTCTCATTACACGCTTATCAACGTGGTACGGGATATCTGGCACAGCCTTGAGCTGGTTTACTTCATACCTTACTGACAGACGGCAAGCCATTAAAATAGGTAACTGCTTCTCAGACATGCTGCCCACCTCTTGTGGTGTCCCCCAGGGTTCTGTTTTGGGTCCGTTGCTTTTCACTCTGTACACAACACCATTAAGCTCAGTTATCCAGAGTCATAACCTGGATCATCACCTTTATGCAGATGACACACAAATCTATGTTTCTCTGACCACACCAGATACTTGTCGCTCCCTAAACCAGCTCAGGGATTGTCTCCAAGATGTCTCCCTCTGGATGAAAAATAGTAAATTAAAACTAAATGCAGATAAGACTGAATTTCTCATCATTGGTACCTCAACGCAGCGGGCAAAACTCAATGGCTTTTTCCCGACACATATTCTGAGTCAGAGTATCACACCAGCCACCTCAGTTTTAAATCTCGGAGTAACGTTTGATGAAAACTTCAATTTCAAAAAACATATCTCGAAAACATGCCGTTGCTGTTTTTACCATATCCGTGATCTTCGCCGTATCCGCCGGTTTTTATCACTTTCCGTTGCTAAAACCATCGCCACAGCTCTAGTAAGCAGCAGACTCGACTACTCTCCTTTACAATACCGCAAACAAGGACATAGCCAAACTTCAGCGTGTCCAAAATTGTTTAGCAAGGGTAGTCACGCGTTCTCCACGTTTTTCTCGCTCAGTGCCGCTTCTAAAATCACTGCATTGGCTACCTGTGCACTATCGCATCATTTTCAAAATGTGTACAATAGCCTATCAAGCACTCTCATCTACACAACCAGCATATCTAAATTCAATGCTAACTCCAACAAGAAATTCCAGACAGCTACGCTCAACCAGTAGTAACCCTCTTCACATCCCTCGGGTGAAAACGAAAGCCGGGACCCGAGCTTTCTCGGTTGCCGCACCAACGGTGTGGAATTCGCTTCCTGCCAGTGTTAAATCACAAGGTAATATAGTTTCATTCCGCCGACATCTAAAAACCTATCTCTTTAATGCTGCCTATCCTCCTTAGCCTCCTAGCTTTTCCATCCATCCGTTGACGACTCACGCATTGCTTTCGATTATGAGATTGATTAATCCCCTGGTTTTGTCGCGCCACTGAGCTTGATTTTCGAGGATATTGGCGCAAAAGAAGTTACTATTATTATTATTATTATTATTAAGGTGCCCGCTTGCGAGAATTTCGGGAAAAGCATTCTGAAATCACATATTGAATGGTCAATATCTGCTTAGTTTACGGTTACACATTTAATTAGGTATATAGCTATAGCTGCATCCATAGCTATAGCTATAGCTATGGCAGCATTACATGTCAGCTGTTAATATTCCATTGATCCATTCATGAAGATATACTGACCAGTTAAAGAAAAACGAATAACGTTGTTGTTAATTACGGCAGAGACTCTGGAACAGCCACCATGAGTCCATGCGGGTTAAAGGCAAGATATACCGTGCAATCGAGCTGTCCACCCTCCTATACGAAGCCGAGTGTTGTGTACAGTGGACAGTGTACAGACGACAGGGACAAAAGTTGCATGCCTACATGATGCGACATCTGCGTTCGATCATGAGCATAACCTGGATGGATAAAGTGACAAATAAGGACATACTCGAACGGACAGGGCTGCCATCTATGGAAGATTTTCTAATCAGAAAGAATCTCCGGTGACCTGGACACCTCATGAGGATATCACCAGACAGGCTACAAAAGCAGATTCTCAGCTCTCAGCTCTCTTATGGTCACCGAAAGAGAGGGCGCCCTCGTCTCCGGTTTAAGGATACCATCAAGAGAAATCTGAAGCAAAGAGACATAAAGACAGACTCATGGACATCACTCTCACAACAGAGAGACAAATGGAGAGCAATAGTCAAATGATGGACACAGTCTTTTTTAGTTAAATGAGCGATAATTAAGCGGCAGACGACATACAGCCATTCTACTAGCGCACATGCTGGGGGGCTAGACGCCGTTTTTTGAATGGGGTAAGACGCCTACCATGGGCGTCTTGCCCCCAAATCATACACAGTGTGTGTGTGTGTGTGTGTGTGAGCGTGCGTGCGTGCGTGCGTGCGTGTGTGTGTGTTTCTTACATTATATAATAGTGTAACACTATTCCTTTCTACTTCATTTTGCAGGGCATGGTTAGATCATACAAAAGAAAGACGGAGCGGGGAAAATATGGCGATGATAAACTTGGCCAAGCTCTTCGTGCAGTTATTGAGGGTATTCCGTTGCTAAAAGCAAGTAAGCAGTTTGGCGTACCAGCTCGTACATTGCGGAGGCACAGAGACAACGCTGTGACCTCGCCTAGATCAGTTCTCCTAAGAGATGACGTTGAAAAAGCCCTCTACGATCACATCAAACAAATGGAATGTCGCATGCATGGCTTGACAACTCTGGATGTCAGACGTCTCGGTTATGAGATTGCTGTCAAAACGGGGTGAACAACCCCTTTTAACGAAACAACTAAGATGGCCGGTAAAGACTGGTTGTGTGGATATTTTGCACAACACCCCGACCTCGCCATAAAAAACCGCAAGCTACATCCATTGCTCGCGCTCTTGGCTTTAACAAGGCAAGGGTAAATGAGTTCTTCAAAATTTACCGCTCCGTTTTGGAGGCAGCGCAATACACACCGGGTCGAGTGTGGAATATGGATGAGACTGGAATCACAAATGTCCAAAGACCTCGGACAATCGTGGCGACCAAAGGAGCGAGACACGTTGCAAATGTTACGAGTGGTGAACGTGGCGCTACAGTTACAGACGTGTGTGCGATCAATACAGCAGGTGGTTACCTGCCACCAATGTTTATTTTTCCACGGAAGAGGATGGTGACAGCTTTGATGAACGGGGCACCTCCGGAATCTGTAGGCTACTGCAGTCCGAATGGTTGGATTGATGCAGACTTGTTCGTCAAAAGGCTTGAACATTTCGCTCCGTCGACAAATGCGTGTAAGGAAAACCAGCAAATCATAATCATGGATGGCCACCACAGCCATAAAACATTGGCTGCGATAACCTTCGCGAGATCCAAAGGCATACAGCTGCTAGTTCTGCCACCTCACTGCACACACAGGATGCAGCCGCTCGACACAACGTTCTTCAAATCACTGAAGACCGCGTACAACAACGTAGTAGACAGCTGGATGGTCACCAATCCAGGTCGACGAATGTCGTTTTACGACATGGCTGGTGTGTTCAATACAGCCTTCAACAAATCCACCTCCCTTGACAAAGCAGTCACAGGATTCAGGGTATGTGGTATGTGGCCTTACGACCCAGATGTCTTCACTGACGACGATTTTGCTGCAGCAATGCTGACAGAGGAGCCGACGTCGCTTGAAAATCCACGTGCCCACCAGGCCACTGCTGGCCCTTCGTCTGATGGTGTTCCAACTGCCGGTCCTTTACCTGACGGCTCCCCAACTGCCGATCCTTCATGTGATCGCCATCCAAATGCCGGCCCTTCATCCGATGAACTTCTAAGTGCTGATCATTCGTGTGATGATCACGCAACTACTGACATGCCAGCGGACGAAACGGCTGCCTCGCTGCCCACTTTTGGGTGTGTCGCCTCGACACCGGCTACGACGGTCATTCGTGACCGCATTAGGAACATTTCTCCATTGCCGAAAACATCATCAGCACGCAGCAAGTCGAGAAAACAGGAATCAGCAGCCTGGGTGTCGTCATCGCCGTATAAAAACGCACTTACGAAGAAAGGTGAAACATCTAAGCGGCAGGGTAAGGGAGGCGGGAAGCCGAAGGGAAAACGACCGATGCCTAAGAAAAAACAGGTGACGATAACCGTACATGCAAAGAGATTCCGGAGCGATCTAAGCAGCGATGAAGATGAAGAATGGCATTGTCTGATTTGTGGAGAGCCATTCTCTAACAGCAGAAGTCGCGAGGTCTGGGTCCAGTGTGTGCTCTGTAGGGACTGGGCACACAGACAGTGCACTGAGGGAATGCAAATTATATTTGCGAGAACAACTGCTGCAACTAGTGGCAGTGCATGGCTTGGTAGTTAACATTGCATCAGTTGCATTTGTGAACGAAATGACAATGCCGAAACACCGAAAGCCAATAGTTCATAATTGTGTATATTGTTCGTTCGTTTTTCTGTAAGAACTTATTGCATACCTGTTTAAATGCATTTCACTACCCTGTGGGTGTTGGTATTTATTCAATCGCATGCATACCTCAGAAGTAAATAAGTTGATTCATTGCACACAACATACACACCCAGCCACCTAACCACAACCCACCCACCACATACCATCCACACTAACTCGCATACTTGTAATTATTCAACGATTTTTGGAAAGGCATCTTGCCCCACCCAGATGGGCGACTTGCCCTACCTATGGGGCAAGACGCCCTTTTCTTAGCTATTTTTAAAAGTAAGAGTTTTAAATTATGTTTTATATCCATGTGTAAAATACTTCTACACAAACT
>OZ024866.1:43102150-43114650 GCA_964017155.1 Oasisia sp. SBJ-2009
CAGGTGCTTCGTACTCCGCGGGTCACCCAGATCGTTTCGCCGCTGCTGACCACGGTAACAGACAACTTTCGAGACATTCATGTTGTTAGTGAGAATTACGAACAACGTTGAATCGAGATTGCGACAAGACTGTGAAGTTTCACGCAAACATCTGGTCGTTTATGTGAACAAGATCACCAAGTTGTAAAACGTTACCCAGGTGAATGAAATACAATTTCATGATGATCAATGTCTGGCGTATATACAAAGACCTATATTTTACAGTGAACATAATACCAAGATAGTTGAGTAAATGTTGTGAAGGTGATAACAGCATAAATCAATCGAGGAAATACAATCAGTTATCAACTCCGTCTTCCCATTACTCAACCACGTATTTATTTAAATAGGTCATGCAATTTCGTCTTGTGAATGCCATCTTGTCTTGCAGAGTCTGATGAACTTGCCATGCGGTTGACATCTACAGGATGTCTCGGTCTAGGCTACTAGGCCAACATGTAAGGGCGACAGTCGCCGAGGGCCGAGTCTGTTGAAGACGAATTGAAGTGAAACACGAAACAAAATCAAGCAAGTCAACCAGAACAATCAGAAACCCTTGTACCAAGCAATGCACCACACATAGCAGACCACCGCGACACTAATTAATGTTTACCACATGCGTTTAAATACGATAATACGCAACAACAGTTGGCTGCGTTTAATTCGGAGCGGCTCACACATAACTGTGACGCATGGTAATGAAGATCCGCAATCAGAACAATGGAATGTGCCTGTGATTATCTTCGCCGGCCCATCCTTTCACCATCGATCTGCGTCAATACGACGAGGTCACGTGACGTGCTGGGCGCATGCACGGCATAAGACGACTGACCAGAGCCACGTTACAATGTTCGTTGTACGCCGAACGGATGCTGTGGTTTGTTAAACGTGACAGAACCGTGGTTTAACGCCGTGACTGCATCGCTGACACGAGGACGTACCTACTTCTATGTATCGCTCCGTTGTGCACAGGTAAAGGAAATACTGTTTGTACGTGACATGTTTCCGATTTGGTACAGGGAAGATGGTTTCACTATTCTACGTCGAATGTAGAGTTTGTTGTTGTTAGGTGTGCACCTAAACCAATGTTAATTATTGCAATTGTGTGCACACGTACGATTAGTTTAATAATAATTGGGCATAGGTCGCTTAAACATGACAAGAATAACTGGATTTTCACAGAACGAATAAACGTGAAAATACATATAATATATGAATGATTTTTTAAAATAATAGTTTGGCATGTATCGATTAAACATGACAAGAATACATGTTAATAGCATCGGAATCACACGGAACGACTAAAAGAGAAAAGGCATTCCCCTTATGGAATAATTAATTAAAATTACTAAACTAAAATAGTCGTCTTTGTAAACTAAAAACAGATTTTGGGTTAACAGATTGGAGAAACCTCGTCGTCGGATTGAATTTGTATTACGAATATACACACACACACACACACACACACACACACACACACACACACACACACACACACACACACACACACACACACACACACACACACACATATATATATATATATATATATATATATATATATATATATCGAACACACCACAAGCGCGTGTACACACACGTACACACGTACACACGTACACACGTACACACGTACACACGTACACACGTACAAACAAACAAACAAACAAACAAACATACAACAAACACACACACAACGGACAGATACACACACGCACACGCACGCACACGCACACGCACACGCACACGCACACGCACACGCACACGCACACGCACACGCACACGCACACGCACACGCACACCCACGCGCACGTGCACATAGACAAACAAACAAACATACATACATACATACATACATACATACATACATACATACATACATACATACATGCATACATGCATGCATGCATGCATGCATGCATGCATGCATGCATACATGCATACATGCATGCTTCCACTGTATGTATGTTATTCCTAGAAAATATGGTGTTTTTTCTTTACAGAATACTGATTTATCCCGTTAGCACTGCACAGAAAATAACTGAAATCTCTGAAAAAGCCACGACGTGCAACATGACACAGAACTACGCTCGGCGGCAGCCGATTCCCAATGTAGGGTTTGGTTCTGTTGAGAACAACATGCACAGGTGAGACTGAGTGGAAAGCTAATTACGTGTACGTCTACTCAGAGAAAATATAAATAACAAAATGTAATTAATTACGTACAGTAGAGTAAACAACGGCATGTACGTGAACGCCGATTGAAGGTTAAAGGTTAGTTCTCAGAAAGCGCGTTACAATTCATACTTGGCAGACTTCATTTGAGTAGCCACAATGTCCGAGTCTTCAAGTATTTTTTATTACAAAAACAAACAAAAAACTAAACAAAATTATATACTAGATACACGAGCGTGCACGTTGCACCATCTTGCAATCGTAGTGGACATTTGTGGTTCTCACAATGTACCCTAGTGGTTATCATAGTGGACACTAGTACGTGATTCTCTTAATGAACACTAGTGATTCTCTTAGTGTGCATTAGTGGTTCTCTTAGAGGGCACTAGAGATTCTCTTAGTGTACACTACAGGTTCTCTTAGTGGATACTACTGGTTCTCTTAGTGTACACTACTGGTTCTCTTAGTGGACACTACTGGTTCTCTTATTGGACACTACTGGTTCTCTTAGTGGACACTACTGGTTCTCGTAGTGGACATTAGTGGTTCTCTTAGTGGACACTAGTGGTTCTCTTAGTGGACATTAGTGGTTCTCTTAGTGGACACTACTGGTTCTCTTAGTGGACACTACTGGTTCTCTTAGTGGACATTAGTGGTTTTCTTAGTGGACATTAGTGGTTCTCTTAGTTGACACTAGTGGTTCTCTTAGTTGACACTAGTGGTTCTCTTAGTGGACACTAGTGGTTCTCTTAGTGGACATTAGTGATTCTCTTAGTTGACACTAGTGGTTCTCTTAGTGGATACTAGTGGTTCTCTTAGTGGACATTAGTGGTTCTCTTGGTTGAAACTAGTGGTTCTCTTAGTTGACACTAGTGGTTCTCTTAGTGGACATTAGTGATTCTCTTAATGGACATTAGTGGTTTTCTTAGTGGACATTAGTGATTCTCTTAATGGACATTAGTGGTTCTCTTAATGGACATTAGTGATTCTCTTAATGGACACTAGTGGTTCTCTTAGTGGACGCTAGTGATTCTCTTAACGGACACTAGTGGTTCTCTTAGTGGACGCTAGTGATTCTCTTAATGGACACTAGTGGTTCTCTTAGTGGACACTAGTGATTCTCTTAGTGGACACTAGTGATTCTCTTAGTGGACGCTAGTGATTCTTTTAGTGGACACTAGTGATTCTCTTAGTGGACACTAGTGATTCTCTTAGTGGACACTAGTGATTCTCTTAGTGGACACTAGTGATTCTCTTAGTGGACACTAGTGATTATCTTAGTGGACGCTAGTGATTCTCTTAGTGGACACTAGTGATTCTCTTAATGGACACTAGTGATTCTCTTTATGGACACTAGTGGTTCTCTTAGTGGACACTAGTGATTCTCTTAGTGGATGCTAGTGATTCTCTTAATGGACACTAGTGGTTCTCTTAATGGACACTAGTGATTATCTTAATGGACACTAGTGGTTCTCTTAATGGACACTAGTGATTCTCTTAATGGACACTAGTGATTCTCTTAGTGGACACTAATGATTCTCTTAGTGGACACTAGTGATTCTCTTAGTGGACACTAGTGATTCTCTTAATGGACACTAGTGGTTCTCTTAGTGGACGCTAGTGGTTCTCTTAGTGGACACTAGTGATTCTCTTAATGGACACTAGTGATTCTCTTAGTGGACACTAGTGATTCTCTTAGTGGACACTAATTATTCTCTTAGTGGACACTCATTATTTTCTTAGTGGACACTAATTATTCTCTTATTGGACACTAATTATTCTCTTAGTGGACACTAGTGGTTATCGTATCGGACACTAGTGGTGCTCTTAGTAAACACTAGTGATTCTCTTAGTGGGCACTAATGGTTTTCTTAGTAAACACTGGTGGTTTTCGTAGTAGACGTTAGTTCTCAGAACATGCAACCAGAACTCGGCATGACCACGGCGTCCTTTGTCTTGTCCGTCGACACGTCACCTTGACATCGCAATCGTGGTCCGTCATTCTACTATGTTCCCTCCGCGTTGATAGAATACCACCTGTCTCCAGGCACTGCGTATTAATCTTGTTCAACTTTGGTTACTCTCCTATTAATATCTGACAATGCATAGTATCGGCTCAATACTTTTAATTTTTGTCCATATCCGATTCAATATCTTAATTTATTTTACCTGTAGAAGCTTTCGTGAAAACGTTTCACGTTGACTTCTTCAGTACTAATGACGAATGACGTCACCGTACAGTTCGGCATAATATCGGAGTCTTGGGTTTTAATGTTGCACGTTGCATAACGCAGTGAGCCGCAACGGGCATTATCATCACTTTAATTTGTTGTGCTTACTTTACCTACTGGTGAAACACAACAACATATAAATGAGTAATAATCGTTTTTCAGTCTGGCCACCAGACGGTGCAGCTGTGTCATGCAACGTGTAGCACTCTTGGGAAATGGAATTTAGAAACACCTTGATAACTATGCACATTCTTCGACGTCCTCCAACTCTATCTTATATTCTCCCACCCTTCTCCCTCCCCCGTTTCCCTCTCTCCCTCTCTCCACCTCGATCTTTTCTCTCTCTGTCTCGCTCTTTCTCTGCCTTTTTCTCCCTCTCTCCCTCTCCTCTCTCTCTCTGTGTCTGTGTCTGTGTCTGTGTCTGTGTCTGTGTCTGTGTCTGTGTCTGTGTCTGTGTCTGTGTCTGTGTCTGTGTCTGTGTCTGTGTCTGTGTCTGTGTCTGTGTCTGTGTCTGTGTCTGTGTCTGTGTCTGTGTCTGTGTCTGTGTCTGTGTCTGTGTCTGTGTCTGTGTCTGTGTCTGTGTCTGTGTCTGTGTCTGTGTCTGTGTCTGTGTCTGTGTCTGTGTCTGTGTCTGTGTCTGTGTCTGTGTCTGTGTCTGTGTCTGTGTCTGTGTCTGTGTCTGTGTCTGTGTCTGTGTCTGTGTCTGTCTCTGTCTCTGTCTCTGTCTCTGTCTCTGTCTCTGTCTCTGTCTCTGTCTCTGTCTCTGTCTCTGTCTCTGTCTCTGTCTCTGTCTCTGTCTCTGTCTCTGTCTCTGTCTCTGTCTCTGTCTCTGTCTCTGTCTCTGTCTCTGTCTCTGTCTCTGTCTCTGTCTCTGTCTCTGTCTCTGTCTCTGTCTCTGTCTCTGTCTCTGTCTCTCCCTCTCTGTATGTATGTCTGTCTGTCTGTCTGTCTGTCTGTCTCTCTCTCTCTCTCTCTCTCTCTCTCTCTGTCTCTCTCTCTCTCTCTCTCTCTCTCTCTCTCTCTCTCTCTCTCTCTCTCTCTCTCTCTGTCTCTCTCTCTGTCTCAGTCTCTGTCTCTGTTTTTTCTCCTATCTGCCCACCTGCCTGCCTGCCGCCTGCCCGCCTGTCTGCTTGTCAGGGCGGACGGCCTGCCTGCCTGCCTGCCCGCCCGCCCCGCCCGCCCGCCCGCCCGCCCGCCCGCCCGCCCGCCCGCCCGCCCGCCCGCCCGCCCGCCCGCCCGCCCCCCGCCCGCCCGCCCGCCCGCCCGCCCGCCCGCCCGCCCGCCCGCCCGCCCGCCAGCCAGCCAGCCAGCCTGCCTCAACCTCTGTCGCCTGTTTCCTCCTCATGCCGTTCCATTCTCAGTCTGCGTCTGCCTCTCTCCTGAAGTAATTAGCATGATGGATAACATCATGACGTTTTGTACACAATATTTGTTTATGCATTTACTACAAAAAAAATTATATTATATATATATATATATATATATATTATATATACATATATACATATATACATATATATATATATATATATATATATATATATATATATATATATGTATGTATGTATGTATGTATGTATGTATGTATATATATATATATATATTCATATATATATATATATATATGTGTGTGTGTGTGTGTGTATATATATATACAATATATATATAATATATATATATATATATATATATATATATATATATGCACAATATATATACACAATATATATAATATATATATATATATATATATATAATATATATATATATATATATATATATATATATATATACATATATATATATATATATATATATATATATATGTATATATATATATATATATATATATATATATATATATATATATATATATATATATATATATACGTATCTATGTATTTATTATATAAACATTGCAGTTGTGAACATACCTTGGACGGAATCAAGCTGTGCCAAGCACACAACGCCAGCGCCAGGAACCACAGCCGTGCGTTCGCTGATAGCACGAAACTGAACTGTTCGATTATAGCCCCCCTGCTCGGGGACTACCTGTCCACGCTACTCACCATCCACGACCCGGTGAGTACGTGACTCTCTCGACTCACACGGAACACGTATCCTCGCCGTCCTTGCCTTCTGTCCTCGACACATTTCTCTTTCCATCGTTCCAACAATTCCGCCTCCATTCGTACATTCACTCCTTGATTAATTTGGTTCTCCGTCGCTCCATCGCTCCCTACTTCTTGCTACCTTCGTTCCACTGTTCTATCGCTTAATGTGTTCCTTTATTCTTTCTTTACTTGATGATTTCTTCCCAGTGTTCTTGATTTCTTCCCAGTGTTCTTTCCTTCTTTATGGTATTTGTCCGTCCGTCCGTCCGTCCGTCCGTCCGTCCGTCCGTCCGTCCGTCCGTCCGTCCGTCCGTCCGTCCGTCCGTCCGTCCGTCCGTCCGTCCGTCCGTCCGTCCGTCCGTCCGTCCGTCCGTCCGTCCGTCCGTCCGTCCGTCCGTCCGTCCGTCCGTCCGTCCGTCCGTCCGTCCGTCCGTCCGTCCGTCCGTCCGTCCGTCCGTCCGTCCGTCCGTCCGTTCGTTCGTTCGTTCGTTCGTTTGTTCGTTCCTTCCTTTCTTCCTTCCTTCATTCCTTCCTTTCTTCCATCCTTCCGTTCTTCCGCCCTTCCGTCCTTCCGTCCTTCCTTCAGAACAGTAGGATACTTATCGAAGTTCCTACTTGGCCTCTCCAGTGTTCAGGAAGCCATCAGGAGACTGCCTCAAAACAATGTGCCATGGCAATGAATGGACCAAAGAACAAGACGAAGCAATGGCGATGGAAAAAAAGAAGCTGATGACAGAGAGCCCCGTTCTTGCGTACTACGACCCGCACAGCTAGTTAGTCATAGGATGTGACGCTAGTGAAAGAGGACTGGGAGCTGCACTCCTTCAGAACGGGAAACCCTTTGGATATGCAAGTCGTGCGTTCACCAGCACAGAAACTAGATATGTTCAAATCGAGAAAGAATATCTTGCCATTGTGTTCGCTTTGGAACGTTCCCATCAGCATACGTTCGGGAGAAGAGCAATCGTACACAGTGGTCACAAAGCCACTGGAAATGATCGTTAAGAAACCGCTTCACAAAGTACCAAGTTGACTGCAAGGAATGCTCCTTCGCATGCTGCAGTACGTAGTCGTATACGACAAAGGGAAAGAGGTGTATATTGCAGATAGCTCTCAAGGTCATACCTGCCTCACATTGTAGGTACTAACAACTTCGGTGCTGTGAATTCATGAACTCGCTGTCAGCGATGGACTGGTATTCCGCGGACAACGAGTTGTTGTTCACGAGTGAATGCGGAACCTCACGAAGGAATGTGTCCATAGGTCACACCTCGGAGTAGAAAGTGTACTACGAAGAGCACGAGAATGTCTGCACTGGCCGAACATGGCAGCAGACATCAGACAATTCGTTGATAACTGCGAGGCATGTAGATCGTATGATCGGTAGCAACAATAATTTCGATTTGATTGGCCAGTTGACCTGATTATTTAGAATATCTGACGTTATAGTTTATAATTATTATTAGTCGCTCAAATGTTTGATAGCATTCGACATTTAATTCAAAATTATTTAGAGTCGTATATGGACGGTATTACAATGATGAATAATTGTACGCATGTGTTTCTAAATGTTTATGCACTGCACACTACTGAGGATTGTTTGCTATTAACAGATTAAGAAGTAAAATACTCATAATTTTAAATGACATTAAGTCATTTCGAACAGAAGTGGATGAGTCAAGATGTGACTTGTACAAAAGACTGTAACTACGAGCATGCGCACAAGTGTTGCTCGCCAGCTAACAAGGCGTGAATGCTGGAGTTGTAGGTTGTAACAAACAGTTCATTAGTGACAATAAACGACATACTGAAACACATGTTAAGGGCATAACGTGTCTTTATACTTGGCGACCCTGTACGAGCTATACGACTTGTACGACCCCTGACAACGATCCTCTTCCTCCAGGTGACCGTGGCGCTGCTGACCCTCATCGCACCCATCGCCTTCGTCTCCATCGCCGGCAATGCCCTCCTCATTGCCGCCGTCTTCCGCGACGCTCACATGCGCAAGGCGAAGAACGTGCTCCTTGTCAACCTCGCCGTGGCCGACCTCGCCACCTCTGTCCTCTGTATCCCCTTCTTCGTCGGTAACATCATCTACCGGCCCTGGCTCTTCGGCATGTTCTTCTGCAAGGTCTCCGGCTACATGCAAGGTAAGCAACGGGCTCAGCTCTCTGCTGTGTCGTGGCTGCTGATGTCCCGTGTGTCGGGACAGTAGCACGAGGAGGTGAGTCCGGTGTCCACGATGGTAAAATCATTGCAATGTTGTTGACTGTGGTGATGATCGTGAAAATGTTCATCAAGTTGGCAGTATGTTATTCGAAACAAATTTCATAATTACACAACTAGCAATTCGACTTACTTCTACGTTTCGACCACCATCGGCGGCCTTCTTCAGGAACTGAATGTTCAGTGGTCACTGCTCGCTAGATGGCGTGGCGAGCAGACTGTCCCACACGTGACTTATTCTGTAGCCCCCCTCGTCTCTGTTCATAGTTGGCTTCGTCTTCCTAATCCAGATGGCTTCTTTAATCCAACGCGCACACCTGTTCGTCTCTTTATCCACCACTTTCGCTCCCTCCCAGTCTATCACACATTTGCGTCTGTCCGCATGGTCGGTTATGGCTGATTTGTGTTCGACGGTTGTCGAACACTTCCTTGCCTCGCGAGTAAAACGTCTAGATGTTACTGTTTCCACTTCTTTCTTATGTTTTTCAAGTCTGGTCGAATTGCTAGTTGTGTAATTATGTGGTGATGATATTTTTTAACAAGATTGCCACCTAGAGAATCAACTCTAGATGGCAGGTGGACAAGGAAGGCCTTTGGCTTATCGAGAGTCCAACCTATCTATCTAAATGTACCCCGCCCTTCTTAGGTATACGTCGATTTTATTTTTAAACATATTAACACTACTAGCACCTGAACAATCAGCTGATAATCTGTTCCATTCATTTACTGTTCTTTGAGAAAAAGAGAATTTTCTAATGTCTAGTCTACACTGCTTCTTTGCTAATGTAACTCGGTGTCCTCTAGTCCTTCTGCCTTCCTTAACCGAGAAAACGTTCTGTCAATATTTTCATACCCATTCAATATTTTAAACACTTCTATCTGATCTCCTGTCAGTCTCCTGGTTTCTAGTGTTGTTAAACCACATTCTTTTAGACGCATTTCATAACTAGTATTCCCGAGTTTTTGTATCATTTTGGTTGCTCTGCTTTGTACTTTTTCTAGCATATCAATATCCTTATGGCGATATAGCCTTGATGTTATTGTCGTCGTTGTGACTATAGACTGACCAGGTAGAATGACGCAATGGCATTATCTTAATGAATAACTGGATGGATAAGGTTAGTGTCAGCAGTAGAAAATACTACGTAGAATAAAGGTGGGTGTCTGGCGTTCAATGACTACGTAGTCGACCGATCTCTCAATTCTGCGTTGCAGCAACGACGACCTAGTTAATGGAGTTGTCTCCTGTTGCGTTGCAGCCACCTTTACCTGCTGCAGCAGCTTCATGCTGACCGTGCTCAGTCTCGACTGTTACCTGGCTTTGAGGCGCAACGTCGCCGCCGGAAGTCTCCGCAATGCCGGCCTCGTCAGCGGGGTCGTGTGGCTGCTGGCAGGGGCCGTCAACGGCATCATACCCTTCATCCGGGTTCTACAGTCGGTGAAGTTCGACTGCTTCGACCTGGAGATCGCCTACTGCGTCGAAGAGTGGCCGCACAGCATTGACCTGCAGACGTACAGGTGTGTGTGTGTGTGTGTGTGTGTGTGCGTGTGCGTGTGCGTGTGCGTGTGCGTGTGCGTGTGCGTGTGCGTGTGCGTGTGCGTGTGCGTGTGCGTGTGCGTGTGCGTGTGCGTGTGTGTATTGTGTGTGTATTGCCATGTGTGTGTGTCGTGCTTGTGGACGGACGGACGGACGGACGGACGGACGGACGGACGGACGGACGGACGGACGGACGGACGGACGGACGGACGGACGGACGGACGGACGGACGGACGGACGGACGGACGGACGGACGGACGGACGGACGGACGGACGGACGGACGGACGGACGGACGGACGGACGGACGGACGGACGGACGGACGGACGGACGGACGGACGGACGGACGGACGGACGGACGGACGGACGGACGGACGGACGGACGGACGGACGGACGGACGGACGGACGGACGGACGGACGGACGGACGGACGGACGGACGGACGGACGGACGGACGGACGGACGGACGGACGGACGGACGGACGGACGGACGGACGGACGGACGGACGGACGGACGGACGGACGGACGGACGGACGGACGGACGGACGGACGGACGGACGGACGGACGGACGGACGGACGGACGGACGGACGGACGGACGGACGGACGGACGGACGGACGGACGGACGGACGGACGGACGGACGGACGGACGGACGGACGTAGAGATAGTTGCAGAGTGTGAGAGGAGGGAAGAGAGCATGTGACAGTGAATGGTATAGAGGCGGGATGTGGGGGGAAGCACGAAGGAATGGCGTAAGTTAAGGCGGCAAAAGGCAAACAAGGAGGAGCGTGGGATGGAGGGGGAGAGGGAGTTAGCGAGACAGGGGAAATAGTGACAGGGAGTCATACTGGATGATTTAAAATCAGACAGCGACAAGGAAAATGGGTGAAAACACCGCAGACAAGAACATCAACGATTACATGACGCTGCCTCTTGTCTTGTCCTCGCAGTGTGTCCGTCCTCATCATCAAGTACGTCGTTCCCACGGTCGTCATCATCGCGTCCTACGCCCTCGTCGTGCGCACCATCTCGGCCGACGGCCTCCACCGCACGTCCTCCAGACGCAGCTCGTCCGCCAGACTCAGCCGGAAACGACTGGCGCGCATGCTCATCGCGTTGTCGGTCGTGTTCGTCGTCAGCTGGATGCCGTACAACGTATGCTCCCTCAACGTCGACTTCTTCTCGAGTCTCGTCGACGTGCGTCTCCTGCCCTTCACGATACTCATCGGACACAGCAACAGCGCGCTCAACCCCGTCATCTGCTGCTATCTAAACCGGAGCTTCCGGAACAGCGTGCGCAGAATGCTGCACTGTAAGCGGCCGTTGGACGAGCGGGCGCCGGACATACGGCGTAAGCGGATTTTTGGGTGCTCCGCCAGGAAACGACGGTGCATGGGAGCAGCGTCTTCGTAAACCACACGTCGATCTCGTTTCGTTTAACCAACTCTCGTACGGCTGCGTTACTTGACCGAGAAAATACTCTGGTCGGTTAGCTGGCTTTGGAATTTTATCGATGTAAGGTGCTGCCACCTCACGGACTCTGCATAATCAAGGCTAATCCTGCCATTGTTCTGGCCTCATAAACATTTGCAAATTTGTATTTATGTTTATTTGTGTGTGAATATAAGCTAAGTTTTGAAGTTTTTATTATAATAATACTGTATTATCTTATTAAAAATGGTATCCTTAATTAGTTTTTTTTATTTCAAATTATGCCTGAAAACCAATTAGCGTCTCTACCTTATTCTGTGGAATGGCCGCCCTGGTGGCAACATCGACAGAGCCTAAAACTAGCAGACTGATTTACTGGGCTGAAAAGTGCTGCCACCTCACGGAGCCTGGATAATCGAGCCTATGACCCATACAGACAGCGCTAGAATTTGCTATTTCCCACCAAGAATGTGCATCGATATGAATCTCCGTTGCGTTCGGATAAACTTTGTAGGGAAAATGTAACAGCATCCGCTGACAGTGACAATATTTTCCAATATGTAAAACAAATTACATATCCTGATAACAATATATGATTGTAAATTCGTAGGGGTATGGTATTACTAGGAAAAGCCAAAATTGCATCATATAAATCAATAAATGTTACTCATTTCGCTATCGCAAATCCGAATATATTAAGGCCAGCTGTGAAGTGCATAATGCAAATTGCAAAATCTATGCTT
>OZ024866.1:43117150-43137150 GCA_964017155.1 Oasisia sp. SBJ-2009
TTTCGCAACGACAACAATTACATTTTAATATTAATACCACCCGCATTATTAATTACGGTAAGTAGTGTGGTCATAGGCCAACATTATTAATCGGTGACAAATTTAAGTTAGTAGAGTGGATCCAAGCCATATTCTACAAATAGAGGGTCTATATTATTACATTTTTATAACATGATTTCTATATGAACCCCCAACATTATATAGCCGCCCTGCATGTAATCCTACATAATATTATGTCGACTAGATTATTAATAAAAAAAATATATAATATTTTTTTATTAATATATATAGAGAGAGAGGTATATGTATAATTATATATATATACTTATATATATCTATATATATATATACATATATATACACACACACACACATATATATATATATATATATATATATATATATATATATATATATATATATTATACATAGACATACACATAGATATACATATACACATATGTATATATTGTCAGAAAAAATAACAGTTAATAAAACGTTTTCTCGATTCCCTTGCAATATTATATAATTAGCTAGCTTTCCCTCATCCACCCTCTCCGTGTATTGAAAACGAGAACGAAGAACCGCCGGCGACACCAAACTACCTCTCATTTAAAACACAAAATCCTTTAAAACGAGATCCGGACTTGCATAATTGCACGTGGAACCCCAATAGCGTGCTTTTGGGATCAACTGAGGTCGCGCGTACACTTTTGGCGGGCTGTTTCAGCGGGTTTCACCGCTATCGCTGAATCGGGGGGACTCCCCGTGACGTCACGGTGACGTTGACATTGGGCCGATTTCGCCACGCCCCCTCCAGCAGCAACCACGACCACGCGGGATGCGAATCGAAACAATCACGGTACGGCCAGTCGCGAACTACTTCTCGATTTCTAGTGATTTTTCGGCAACGACCGCTGCCACCATCGTGTACGAAGCGAGGGTCGGTGCTAGTGGACACACAGGCGAAGTTTGGTGAAAATTGAACGATCCGATCTCGCGCGACACGACTGGTAACTGCGCAGCTCTTTGTGTGCGCTCGACGAAGGCGTGCTTCCCCGTAGCACAGAGGACAAAAAGGGCGTGTATCGCTGAGAGTCTACGCAGTGTTCGCGCCGCCGGACAAAGACCTCGTCTCGTATCCAGCAGACATGGATCGTGCGGATTACGACAGGAACATGGCAGCCGAGTGCCTGCTGGCCATGTCACGGACGGTCATCGGCGATTCGGTGAGTCCTTGTCGAGAAACGCCGCCGACGGTGAAGGCCGCCCGAGTCCGAGACGACAACAACAACACGCCGGGGCCGGGCTGTTTCCTGCCGGCCGAGACCGACCAGTCAGACCTCAATCCGCTCTATATGATCGCCCGTATCCTCGCAGATCTCAACAAGCATAAACAGGAGCCGGTCGAGAGCGATTTCGACCACGCCACTGGCCACGGAGACGCGAGCCCCGTCGGACTAACATATGGCGATCCGGCCGAAAAAGCACGGCGTGTTTCTCTCGGCTGTGCGGGCGCGACATCTGCAGACTTCACCGGCGTGTCTCGCCCGGCTCGCGCCGCCTCTCGTCAAGGAAAAATCGGCGGCAGCGCCGGTAAAAAGAAGCACTGTTGTCACTACCTGGGTTGCGACAAGGTCTACGGGAAAAGTTCGCACCTGAAAGCCCACCTTCGCACCCATACCGGTGAGTTTCCTTTGTTCCGTACCCGGGTCCAATTATTAGCCGCACGTGGTCGCCCTCAAATCGATCCCTCGCGGTGATTGTTGACTCGAGCGAAACCCTCGCGCTCGGGCATTTAAATCGCGTTTTGTCATTCATGTGAAATGTCTAGCCTCTAAGTGACGTTTTCTACTCCCTCTGCTAGTTAGTGCAGTTTGGTAGCTTTACAGATATATTTAATTTTGTCATTTTCATTCCCAAACGCGTGTGCCTAACAATGGACTGATTCAAGGTCTAACTGTGAGTGAGACTCGCCCAGTGGCACCACGCCCACCCCCTGTCTGACGCTGTGCCCTGCGTTAACCCTGCCTTCCACACTTTCCCAACCATGTCCCTTGGGTTCGGATAACGGTGGGGACGTAAGCTTTTGTGTTACGTAAGTTCCCGCCGTTGAAAAGGGGTGACTATTGGACCCTATTTGTGGATGCGATTCCCGCCGATTTTGGCCTAGTTTGACACAAAGCGGTTCAGTCGTCTGCTGGCTGCATGGGGCGGGCGCCTAGCAACCCGCACGCGCGGAAGGGTTTGGGGGGATGGGATGTACAGCATAGCTTTGCTACTATAATCACCATCAAGAATTCACAGTAAACCATTCTGGTTTAATACTTGTTGAATGTTGTTTACAACTGCATTTGTTTCAAGTCTGGCTGACACGTGGGCGCAGCTGACAGGAAGTGTTAATTAGTAATCAGTATACAGCAATTTATTTAGACTCGTTAGACTAGAGTAAACAGCTCAGGGCCATATGGGGCGTGGCACTGTTGGGAAATTGAGGCATTTAACTAAGGAGTGACAGTACATTGTACATACACTTTGAATGCTTGTTCTAAGATTTGGTTTTAGTTCGTTTAGATTCCAGAATTATTCAGCACGGGAAATGGAAATAACTGTGTTAAATCTGGGCCTATCGTGATTTTGTCCTACGTTGTAATGTAATGAAAATTTTACACCTGCATAAATTACATTCTGATGTGCATCAAAGCATGTAGATATTTTGTTCGTTTCAGGATGGAATATTCGTTATTTTGAATGATGGAACTAACATACTGAGATATATAACTGGCAAAAATGGATGTAAATTACAACACAAATGGTCATGTTGCATTAGTCAATACTCCTATAGGAGTGTCACATGTCAGTGATGTCACTATTTCAGTCAGATTTCATTATTTTAGCTATTAAGGATGTTCTCATAAGTTTGCATTGCCTAGAAAGGTATTAATTGCATAAAATCCCTAGCCCCGAAATCTATGCCATTCCCCCACCAGTAGATGATGCAGAACTTCCGCATTTAAGATCCAATTGAACATGTGACAGGTATGTTTAAAACTACATAAAACGTATCAGTGTAAGTCTACCACCAAGATGCATTGCACCCGTCATTAAACGCAAGTTTGGTACCACATCAATGCCCCCTCCCTACCCCCCCCCCCCCCACCCTGTATCAGTGTATTACCAGATAGGGTTGCACTAGTCATGGCTGTGGACACTTTCTGCATTCCGGTAGACTTCAGTGAAACTACTAACAAGGTGTCCACACAGGAAGTCTTTATTACCAATTTATTGCCATGCATCCCTTGGGCCTCCCTTGCGCCTGCTTTTCATAGGATATGCGCAAGTATGTGTTCATTTGTTTCGTTTTAATAATAAACATGTTATCACATCCACAGTGAAATATTGTACTTTTGGCACGGCTTTATGCAAGATAAAAAAATTGCCAGTCACACATTTAAATATACACACGTGACACCATTTACACTAATTTCTAAGGCATAATTGACATTATCTGTGATTTTATTCTCTTTTGTTTACCCATTCCACCCATATTTCTACCCATCCAAAACAGGTTTTACCCATCCAAATGTCTCCAGATGTATAAAACTATCACAATTGGTAAACTTTGGTAAACTCATGTTTCCAGCAACTGGTCTAGAGACTAGAGCTGAGCATAACATTTGTAGGTTGAACACCAAAGCAATGACATAAATCTGTGAAGCTAAGAAAAGTCACATTTCAGTGTCGGTCATATTAAAATTTGGCATATTGAAATTAATTTTAGTTTATTTTCTTCGCATTCCGTAATTTTAATATGATGGTTTCAATATGTTTCTAAAAATGTTAAGTTGTCTTCATTTTTATGTGGAATTATTATTGTTCCACACATCAAATGGAGACTGGACTCAGCTGATCAGAATAGCATGTTTTGTGGTAGTTGGTGACTTGGGATGTTTATGCAGCAGAATGTAACTCAACCATTTAAATACTTGTATCAGTCATATCGTATGAGTGTCTCTTTTGTTGACGTAGTCGCAGACACTAGGATTCATGTTGCAGTGCTGGGTATGATCTGTGACATTGTGACAGTAATTGACAGGCAAGTAGTCTGGTCCTAAATATGACACTCAAGTTACATCCTCAGTTGCTGCTCCCTTAGTCAATGCCCCCTCAATCGCTGATCCCTCAGTCAGCTATGAACTTACGATTCAAGTTGAAACAATACGTGTTCTGTTCTTAGACATTTAAAAAATGTTTTGACATTCATTATGAATATATTATCTTTGTACAGTCAGTCAGGTGTGTCAAATGATTAGGGTGTCGTCAGTTCTGTTAAAAACAGTCAATAGCAGGAAGTGAATGAGTTGTACTCCACCCCACTTATTGTTTTGCGTGTGGGAATTAGACAACTTCAAATGTATTATGTAAGAACGCACGCATGTGTGTGGTAAATGCAAACTTATATGTGTGCACAATGGTGGTGTTTAAAGTGATGGCATAAAGGTATAAACAATTTTCTTTGTGTCACAGTTATAAATTGTCACAAAGACCTGTCAGTGTGTCACTGGTGTGATAATCTCCCCACCCCAGGGTGGGAGGGTGCAATACACACAGGGACTGTGGCTGTGACTTTGCCATGAACCCAATGCAGGACAGTTCTTTGTTCTGCTCAGCAGCTTGTCCCAACAGGTCCTACAGAAAATAGGGTAGTTACTCAGCTAGTGGGGTTGCTTTCGTAGGGGTGTATCATGTAGCCAGACTGGCTAGTTTAGGAGTCATTGTAATCAATAATTTTCTCATTAATTTGGAGATAATTTTATGGCTGACCTGACTTACAGTTGTTTTATGAAGCAACTCCCGTAAAGCTAGTTTGTGTTTATCTGGGGTTGTGATGGGATAATCTTTTATCAGACTTGGTGCAGATTATTTTTACAGCCAGCTGTTCTGAGAAATTTACCTAGCTATAAATAGGTGGTGCAATGTCAAATGAAGGGTTGCCCCCCACCCCAGAACTGTAAGGAAAAAGTTCAAAATTAAGGATCGATTAATTTGCTTTCTATGTACACCTGTAATAAAATAAACAATCGATTCCTGTATTTAGTAGCATGCGTTAGGGTTGTATGTAATCAGTAGAAGCAATCCGATGACTGGAATATAATATATTTAAATAGTTCTGTAACACAAAAATGTGTTAAAATCAAATATTTTAGCATGCATACTCCATAGTTAGGGTTTAGGTCAGTTGGGTTTTGGTTAGGATCAGTACTATAAAATAATTAGGGTATCCAACACTATACATGATTAAGATTAGGGTTTTGATTCCACAGTCGACGGACATGAAAGAAAATCTGTTCAGAATTAAGGACTGCTCCCGTGGTACAGCAACAAAATGAGAAACAAAGGACTGCTCCCTGGTCCATAGCTACACGACAATAACAACAAAGTGTTGATCATAACAGCTAAGGTGTATGGTGTGGATTTGTAACTTGAGTGACCCCAAATTGCACTGGTGGATTTTCTTTGTCCCAGCAGCCAAGACCCAGACATGTGGGGACTTGTACATCTGTCAGTCGTAGTAATGGGGTGACTCGGCAGCAGTGTGACTGGGGTGGCTTTGTTTGCCGTTCTTATTCAGGGTGCGCCAACCAGTGGTCATGTGACGATAACAGATATCTTGCGAGTGCTATCATACCCCACTTGGCAGGTGCTACCGAACCGAGTGTTCTCATTGGTTGTTGCAACCTGCGGGAATCGTGTCTGCACATAGTCTGCCTTGAGATGATGTCAAGATATTGAGTGTCTAACACTACTTAATTACAGGGCTTTATGCAAGATAAAGAATTCCCAGTCATACACTTTTTTTGGTGGACACATCGCATGGGTGTTAACTAAATGGTTTCAACCTGAACTTGCGACTCTATGTTTATTTCAGTCCACTGTTGTGTTTACCACAAAGTTCTTAATTTGATCGGTGTGCCTTGTGTGTACTATGTAGCATCTGCTCTTATTCAATATTGGTTAGACTAGTTGTTGTATGACATTGTAGTGTACACAATCCGGGAAGTATTTAGGTTGAATGCATCTTGTTTACATTTTTGGAGCTGGAGGAATGGTTTTTGTGTGATGGTTCTTTAACTAGACAACGTTATTGTAGTTACAACCTGCTTGATATGGTTAGAACACTGCACTCTAAGTTGTGACCAAGTCCTGACTTCTTTGATTGGACTGAATCTGAGCAAGATGAAGATTATAGATCGCACTAGCCACTAGTGCTAAATCTTAAAGATCGCACTAGTGCTGAGTCTACTCACAGCATGTAGTTGGCACTAGTTCCAACAGTGTCAGTTGTGTACTGAACTGAACTTGAGACTTATTGTCACTAGAAATATTACTGCAAGGATGGGATTATTAAGCATTATTTCTGCCAGATTTAATTTAATTTTAAGACGCTGAACTGGACACAGGTTGCGCTGCAGATGAGCGAAACAGTTGGCTGCAGACGAGCTTGTGGCCTGTGTCTGACACACACTGTGTAGTACACCCATCTGTTGTGTACCGAACTGTTGACTTGACCAGTGTGAACTTACACTGACCTGGTGTTGTCTAGAGACTTGCTGTGGTCTCTGTAGTGGTCTCTGTGGTGTTACGATGAGACGTCTATTCAACACCTGGCTGACAAGAGACTTCTCCAAGCCCAGGCTCAATGTTGTGTGAATTTTCATAACGATAGTTGCCAGTCAGACACATGGAATTGTAAAAGGACTGTGCAGACTGGTCAAACATACTTGTCCTTCCAGAAGACGATGATACATATTGGCATCAATTATCTGCCAGTAGATTTGATAGCAGTGGATAGGTTTTTGTTCCCATTGATATGAGCCAACCAAGGACTGTTCATATGTGTGACAGACAGTAAGTTAGTGCCACCTACATGCAGATGTTAAGTTTGAGCTTGTTTTTTTATTAATCTAAATGTCTGAAATGAATATCTTCCTGTTGTGCAGACTTGCCAAAGCTTCCATTCAAGTACAATTTCTGATTACACAACTAATAATTTCTACTCCAATGTTTCAACCGCCATCAGCGGCCTTCTTCAGGAACTGAATGTTCAGTGGTCACTGCTCGCTAGATGGCGTGGCGAGCAGACTGTCCCACACGTGACTTAGTCTGTAGCCCCCCTCGTCTCTGTTCATAGTTGGTTTCGTCTTCCTAATCCGGATGGCTTCTTTTGGCCAAAGCTTGTTATTAAAAAACAAATTATTTAATTAATTGTTACCAGTTAAAGGAGAAAGTGTTTTTTCTTCCAAATTCATTAAATTGATGAATTACGGATATTTCCAATGATGCACAGATAGTTTTATGGCCTGCTTTGTGAATAACCAACCACAACCAGCAGTGAAGGTCCGGTCTAGGCGAGGGGGTGGGGTGGAAATGACCTAGTTGTCTTCAGTGCCAGTTGTCTGGGTAATCAGGTGCAAGATCTGCCCCATCATCCCCACCCCATGGCTGTGACCACAGGTGTCACCCTGCCACACGCCCATTGTGTTTGTGCCCTGATGCCTGCTCCAAACCCCACAATCAGGGGGGCCACACAAAGGCTGGAACCCTGGTAAACACCCTCACCCCATGCCCCTACTTGTGGCAGCTGCTACTACCCCATTATCTACTTCACAGACTGAGAGTTGCCCCTTCTGATGATTGGATGGTGTGTGGCAGTATATGATTACCTTCCATGATGAAATGGATGTCCATTCTGTTCATGATGAAATGGACAAATGGATAATTCAGACTCCGAGCTGAGACTGCTCCTTTGTACAGCTGAATAACTTAGTAGATTTTACAATTGATTTTAACTTATTTAACATAATATGTAACTTTTTATTACTATTTTATGTTATAAAGTATTTTATTGCAGGCGCATTTCGGTGTATCAGATGTGTGGATGTCTTGACAAACAGCTAAATGAAATATTAGATTGAATTTCATTTCACATTTTTGCCAGTCATACATGTTTTGTTTGACACATGGATGTTAACTGTTAAGCCAGTTTACAAACTTTAAATGTGTAGATCTGATTTCTTGAAATGCACTACAAACACAGGTAACACCATTTACGCTCACTTATGATGCATAACTAACAATTGTTATGGTTTTGGAAGACTTGCTCCTTCATTTTTTACTCGTCCACCCATATTCTACCTGTCCACAACGGATTTTACCTGTCTAAATGATGGGTGGACTGCATAAAGCTATGACTGTCACAATTTCATTGGAGACATCTTCAGGAATATCCACGTACACATTTCCTGTTGGTCAGTTCAAAGTGCTCAACCAGTCACGCCACAGATGTTCACAGACACAACACACGGGGTGGGGGTGAGGGGGGGGCTTGCGAGAAATTTATATTCTTTAAAAAAAACAGCAGCGTATGCTCCGTGCATAGCTTTATGTAGAGACCCGTCATTTGGACGGATAAAACGAATATGGACGGGTGGAAGGGTAAAAAAATGAAGGAGCAAAAAATGGTCTTCCAAAACCATAGATATTGTTAGTTATGCCTTGAAAGTGAGTGTAAATGGTGTCATATGTGTGTTTGTAGTCCATTTCTGGTCATCAGACATATTTGAAAGTTTGTAAACTGGCATAACAGTTGACATCCACGTGTCCACCAAACATGTGTGACTGGCAATAATTTTAGCCTGCATAAAGCCCTGGCTCCGTGGTTCCGTGGCTCCACCTCTCAGGGCCAGTCTTGGATTGTCAGTTCTGTAATTACTCGCCATGTGGATGAGACTGAGAGTGGCAGTGGCAGTGGCAGTGGCAGTGGCGTGTGTCCACGTGGTCCCGTCTACGGGCCTCACATCCTGCCGTCTGTAACGTAGACGCGTGGCGGTCTTTGTCTGCGTGTTTATACCGGGCGTGTTTGCCTGACGACAGCACAGACACGGTAGGCTGTGTCATTGTCACCGACGCACAGATGGCCACTCACGTCGTCTGTCAGGGCTTGACCGGTCAGGTCCAGACACGCTTCACGGTTGGCTGGGCGCTGGACTGTGGTCTAGCTGTGGGGCTTTGTCTCCCTGTGTTAGAGTGGTGGGAGGTGAATAATACGCAAGAATCAACAACGCAGAGACAGTGGTAATCTTAATCCCTTATTTAATCTGCCATCGGGCCCCCGCCTTTGTGGTTGGGATTTTCCAATGTAATCAATCGTATGTGGTGTTAATTGCTGGTGGCCTAATTGTGTGGTTTGGTTCAATGGCAGTGTTTTTGTTTACAATAACAGTCATGGATGATTGCACCATGTACCTGCAATTCAGTGACAATGTGCCCGGTTACTGACGTCCTGTACAATAGTGTTTCCCCTGCTATATGATGAGCGGGGTGGGCCATCGTGCTGTTTTTAAAAGCCACCTCACCCAAAATATGCTGAAATTGGCTTGTAGTATATCATGTGTGTTTTGCTGATTATTTACAAGTGATGCTGTAAACACGTTTACATGCTACTTTTAGTTATTTCCCTGCTATATACCAGGGAACCAGTTAAAGTACACTTCATAATGCACCATTTTGAAGCAATGTTTCTTAACTGTTCATCGGGGCATTAAGGATGGGACGAAAATTTCATTCAAATCGAATATCCTCGAAATTTCGAAATCAAATATGAATAGTTCGCATCGTCAGATGAGGCGTGATGGTTCTAAATTTATTTTAAAATTGTACACCATTCATGAGTTTTATTCATTTCAACATTCGACAGTATGTCACATTTTAACATAATACATATTGACATTGGTTGTCAATCTCAATTAGTTTTATAAATTACGCATAGACCAGCACATTGGCTTCGGTTGCTTTTGTGGTGTTTTTGGTGAAATGGCGAAATATAATGTACAATGTGCCTCATTTATGACACGGGTCCATTTCATGGACCCTCAACGGCCGGGTTATACCGAGGTGCAACTGTATAATGTTGTATTTTATCACGCAGGACATGATGTCAATGATTTGGAATCGCAACACTGAATTGCAGTGAACATGAAAGAATGTCTGTGCTGTCATTTAATGGGTATATGATGGAAATAATTTTCTCTTAAAAATATATCCTATCCTTATGTAAAATTACCCAACTATATTCAGTCATCAAACTGGTCCACAGAAAATAATTTTTTTTTGTTAGATGAACAAGCAAGTTCTAACATAGTTTACTCATTTTACCTAAGGATAGCATGTAGTTTGTTTGAAAATTATTTCCATGTATCCAGCAACACACCCAGTAATGATGATAGCACAGAGATTCTATGAATCAACTCTCTGGGCTTACAGTACCATAATTTAGTGTCATAACAGCAATTTGAAGGCTAACAACAGCTATCTGGTTACAGTGTAATGTGACGCGCTCAAATGACATGAAAGAGAATCGTGTGTACATTTACCTGTTTTGTTTACATAATTGAACGTGTGCAGTGGCTCCACCTTGTGGATAGTGCAGGAGTTAATAGTTTGTCTCATGGCTTTGTTTCATGGCCTGTGGTGCAGCAGTTTCTGGTTAAGTGTGGTTAGCTCTTAGTATCCCAGAAACCTGTATGTCCCAAGTTAGCCTCCTTGTTCCCAAGCAGACTTACTTTTGTACTATTGGTTTACGTGTAACTTAACTTTACAATATAATTGTTTTATAATTGTTTGATGTCATACACACACAAAAGAATTATAGACAATCAACTTTAAATGCCATTTTAACAATAGTTAATACATTTGTCACTGTGAGTATAAATTATTGACATATCTGGTTTTACTTTGGAATTAAGGCCTGATTTGGTTTGTACCACTGATGTGTCAATATTGATCGATCTCATGTTGGTGTATTAGTTTTGAAAGCCATTTTAAAAACAAAATTGCATATTTCTAACCATGAACGTGTTGTCCATTTGTGTTTGTGAAAACCATTGATATAACCACCATCATTGGACTGTGAATAACCAAGTTCAAGACAAGTTCATGTTGCATCCAGCTGTCATAAACATCTTTACTACTTTGACTTTGATCAGTTGCAAATACTGTCCAAAACATCCAGTCTGAATCACCAGTACATGCGTCCCTGCCACCATGCATGACATCAATGTACTTATTTACTTATAATACTCAAAATCACAGTCAACTTTCAATTGACAAGCGTATTTAAAACAGAAATGTCCCAGCCAAGAACAGGTACACACATGATGTCATAGCTATATGTGTACGTGTTCCCAAGATAATTTAATAGGCCTATAGATAAATACTACAACAAACGTTGTAGTTGGGAACGTGGGACAGAATGGGTAACTACACAAAAAGGTGTAGTTGGGATTAAAAACTAGTTTCATTGGGAATGACCAGGATAATTTAGTCTGATTGTTTCTGACATGTTTTGTGAGTTCGTGTTACTCTGGTTCAGGCGAGCGTCCATTCCCGTGTTCCTGGACTGGCTGTGGCAAGAGATTCGCACGATCTGACGAACTGGCTCGACACCACAGGACACACACAGGTGAGGGAGCATTCATTGCACCTTGATTGTTGGAATAATTTACATTGGAATAATTTACAAGTAGTGTTCAATAAAAGTATGTCAATTCACATGTGTGTTTTCACGGCAACACATTATTAACCAAGTCTGAAGTACAGTTATTTTACAAAAATACACATTCAACTTGTTTGAAATAAAATACTCACATATCTGTAACCAGACAACATAGCTGTAAGTCATGTTGTCTGGTGTTTTGAGTGAACACTAATTTGGACAACACACTTTATTTTAAACATGCCATCAGATTAATACACAAATGTCAGTGAGTCGGTAGTTTCAAATATATTTAGCTCTTTACTGGGTAGACAGCCTTCTTATTTTACACCCTGCTGTGCGCAGACAATTTTAAGATGGCAACCATCTGTGAATTACGCTGCATGTTGCTTGCATTAAAATTCGAACAAATCGACAACCGATGCATAAAAATAATGATTTTGTGAATCAAACGTGTTATTAACATTTATGTGTTGCAATCAGTTACATTTTAGATCTTGAAACAAACTTCAACAATTATGATGACAAAATAAATAAGCAACTTCATCATGCTACATATTTAGAAATCTTAGAACACACAACAGTGATCCTGTGGAACTAATGTAGCCATGTATGTTAGTTTTTAGCAGTTTTGGGCGGTCTGCGCAGTAAGTAATCATAAGTGATGCCATTTTTAATTAAGCAGAAAGAATTAATAATTACAAGGCTTAATTTCAGAATTTGCTGTTTTGAAAACCATATAACTACCTGGTTCCCATTATTCACCTGTAAAACCACCAAGCTAATGTTTGATGTTCTACTAAAGGAACTTACCTCATTTAAAATGCTGAATCTCCAAAAGTATTACGGGACACTGCTTCAAAGAATCAGTGGTTGTTATTTAAAATAACGAAGATTAAACCTAAAAATATGTTGGCAGGTGTAGTTTTTAAATAATATAAATTTTGTGTTGTTCATTATCAGAAAACCAGCTTCCCTCAGTAGTTAATACCAGGAACCATTACATTGTAAAAACAAAGACACATGTCTTGAAATAAAAAACATGTTTTCTGTTTCAGGGGAGAAGCGATTTGTCTGCCCTATTTGCAAGAAACGTTTCATGCGTAGTGACCATCTCAACAAGCACGCCCGCCGCCACCCTGAATTCGAACCCGAGATGCTCAAGAGGGGGCAGCACCGAAAGCCGTCGTCGCTGGACAGCGACGGAGTTTCACACGTGTCGAGCACGTCACCAGTGCCAACCGAGTCGGCTTTCTCGAAGTGGAGCGACTCGCCATGAAATATACCTCGTTGCCATGACAACCTCTGGCTGGTGCATCCAGCGACGAACTGAACGTACTCCGTAGTTTTTGGCGTAGCATTCCTTCTGCCGTTTTACAGCGTCCCGTGTGGTCTGCCCGGAGACGGTCACGACCAGAACGGTTGGCCTGGTTTATGGACGTGCCATGAAGTGCAGACCCCAACCCAACCTTGGCAGTAAGATGCCGAACTGAAACGTTGATTCTGCATATTTATTACAATAATCTTGTTGACTTTGTATTTATTTTCCTGCTCTGCCTATACAACCGTATCCTTTCGGGACAGACAGGTGGTTGCGTGCGGCGTTATAATCCGGATGTTTTAGCAATTTGCGCACAGTTTCGATGAGATTTACACATTGCACTAGCGTGTGGTCTGTGTGTAGTTTACAAACGGTGGCTTCAAAATGGAGCCAGAACGAGACATATCATTAAGTATGAGTGCAGACATCCTCTCAAAGGTTGTCGACGAAAGTAAGGTTTTTGTGCGATTCCCGGATATCCGATTGGAGAAATAGAATGTAACAGGCTGCGTAAGGCATTTGTGGGTCTCTTCAGGTGACAGACTCCGTTTTGTTTTTCTTGCTTTAATTATGCATAGCACTGTGCATGCACATGCAGCTTGTGTGGAATTGTGTGCTTGTAGTTGTTGAACGATTCGTATACAAATGTTAGCCCTGTGTGATTGGATAGTGTCTGTTTACAGTGAGTGCGTGGGCATCATTCCACGGAGAGAAGTATTTCGCATAGCGGAGTGAGTTGATTAGGTCATGTGACCAGGTGATGTAGCCGGTTTGCATCACTCGATAATGTGGTGCGGTGTGTCATGTGACTGGAACAATATAGTTGGGACAGCATAATGACACAGTGACACGGAATTGTGTTGCCAAGATGTTTGGTGTAACATTATTGGCAGATTCACAAAAAGTTGGCAGAATATCATTGATGTCTGTTACTAGATGATGACTAAATCAGCAGTTCTTCACAGTTCTACAGTTTGCAACAGTATTGTTGCAGAAAATCAGAGCTGACGTATGAAAACAAGGAGACAGTGTGTTGTAGTAAGCCCAACTAATAGAGTACTCTAGTCACACAATTCCCGCCATATGAGACACCAGATCTGTGAATATAGGGCATACGAGGAAGAGAATTGCCATATTTTAGATGCAGCGTAACAACTCTTGCACATCACAAATAAATAACTTTTAAAAGAAACATTTGATGTAACATTTCAGGGTCCAGTTAATAATAGAAAGAACACATGTTAGTTACTGGTTTGTTTATGAATTACTTTGCACTTAATTTATGTTAACCTTGCTGAAGACAATTTAATTTAAAACGGAAGTAATTATATTTGCACACTGCTATGATTTTATTTTACTTCGGTCATTTACGAGGTCATTTGGCAATACAGGTGCAAATTTTATTCCCATTCTGCAAGGTTATTTTGCAATAATGTAAAATAATCTAAACATAATTTGATATGTTAATACTGCTTTTTGTAATGGCTTTCATGACTAATTTGTGTTATTTTGATCACAGCCTAGCAAGCAGTTGAAAACCATTGTGGTGGATTATTGGGTCTAAAAAACTGTTTAGGGTTTTTAGAAAGTTACATGGCTGTTGCATTTGGAAGAGTTAAGTCGTGTGTTTTATTATTGGTCATCAAAGTTAGTTTAAAGTGTTGTTCACTGTCAGTTTTATTTGTTATGTTTTATCCGAGTTGGTAAGAAGGCAATGAAATTGGAAACTGCAAGACGACAGAGCTTGTTCTTGTGTATTGGTTTATTGAGTGGAATCATTTGCTATACGAAGGTTGTCTTTTGAACTTACAATATGTAATATTCTTCTATATTACATTCCGCATTCAGAAATGTAGTAATTTCTGCAACATATAACTCATTTGAAATCACTTTGTTTTGGGCACTGTCACATCATCGGTGACGCAATCAATTATTGAATGAACTGCTGTGCTGAATTATGTTTGTAGATTTGACTGATACACAATCTGTAGATATAGCAAGGCTGTCACACTTATATGTAACGGTTATTTCCATGGAATGAATTTGCGAATCAATGATTTTTGTAGCACTTTCGTCGGTGCCGATATATTTTACATTTTGTTGCCCTCCAAGTTGTCGATTTTGTAGGGGTGTTGAATATTTCAAATGTTAGTTGTCGCCATTTTGGCAAGTCCTCTAACTGAATCATGGTTGAAAGTTGGACCAAGATTAAATTATGCTTGGCACTTACAGAGGTGCAGTTGATAGATCTAGTGTGTGACTTGTGAGAGATGAATCAGGGAGTGTTATTGCCAGTTGGCTTGAGATAAGAGAGAGTTTGGAAAGTTGGATGCTGGGAGATTGTTCAATGGTGCAGGCAAATGATAATGGTTTTATTGTACAGAATTGTGATGTCAACTGTTTTGACTGGAATGTGTGCGACTGTGCCCCAGTGGTGACGTTTTGGCGTAATAACGCGTACTATCGTTGTGAAAAAGGGGTGTATTATTTGCTGGAAAGTTGCAGGTGCCTTGAAAGGGCGAAAATCATAACCTGACTGTGATGGAGTTGTTTGCAATTGTGGGCAGGGCGAGGGTGAGGGCGAGGGTGAGGGCGGGGGTGAGGGCGGGGGGAAAGAGGCCAGAGTTTTGAGAGAGAATATTTCTTTTAAGCAGCACAATCACTGCCAGGTTGTTTGAAGTGCGTCGCTGGTTTGGTTCGTATTTGGTTTCGACTAATGCATTTACGCGAGACATTTGTAACGTGTCGCATCGCGGTGGTTGTGTTTTGATGAGGACAGTTTTACATGCACACAAGTGTTCTTAATCGCACCTGAAAGTTTTTAAAATGAACTGAGGCAGCTTGCAGTGTGTATAGTATTTTTGATGTAGGATAGACTCTACGGAGGAGAAGATGACTGACCTGGGATGGCAAGCGATTTGTCAGTTAGGTCTCAGCCCTATTCGTGCAGTATGAACTTTGTAATTGGACTCACCCATTAAGTATTGGCAGTTGAAACTTCTGTATAACATTGCTTCGTTAGACATAAATATGTTAATGTTCATAGATTTGCTTCTGCGTGTTCACAATTATATTGATTTCTCGATGTTAGTTACACACAGGTTAAGCACACGTATATACGCATGTTGATTATGAATTTGTTACTTGACAAAAGCGGAGGATTTTCAGAACTGACGGATGGTCAAAATTGGGTTTCTGTGTTGGTTTATTTAACTAAATGTTTTGCAGAGTAACGGTTTATGGAAGTCCGACTTTGTCTGCAACAAAAATTAATGCTTTGAAGCATATTTTGAATGGACAGTGGTAGACGTCACTTGTTGTGTGCTGCAGATAAGCATTGAGGCCTGATATTATGGTTACAGAAAGGGCTCTATGATTAGATTTGTGTCACCAATGGGAGGTTACAGTTGGGAAAGTATTTTACTATTTATATTGAATTATATTTAAATAAATTATATACTACATTTGATGTTCTTGTTATTATGATTTTAGTTGTGGTCTAAAGCTAAATGCTGAATGTAAGTGATATGTATAATAACGTATCTGTACACAGTGCACAACTACACACACACACACACACACACACACACACACACACACACACACACACACACACACACACACACACACACACACACACACACACACCAGCATTTATACTACATTCATATATAATGCCTAAATATAACTATCATCATAGTATGCCATTGGCAGCCCCAACTGCGCCACACCGCGTATAGTTGACAGTTTTAAAATGTTATTTCCTTACATAGATGTCGTACCTTCACTTCAACCAAGGTAGTTTTGACAGAATTGACTTGATTAGAATAATGTTTACAATTACATGCATTACATTTTAACAACTTCCTAAACATTGCAAGAAGTGCCAGGACATACAACTGCCTCGATTTTAGGTATACAAGATTAGATATAAGACATACACAAGTTCATAACCGCCACCACCACGTTTTAGATTTATGGCATGGGCGTGGTGTCGTACACCGAGCGATCTAGTTGGTGGCGCTACCTTGCGGATTAACCATAAAGGCTGTTGGTCGCCAGATGTCACTACCGTTTTTGAGCCAACAACTTTCTCGCCTTTCTTGTTCTGCATTGTGCTTAGCCGCGATTACACAGGCTACGTGAGATGGCAGTACTTTTAGCCCCTCAAATCCGCCTGGTTGTTTTATGCAATCATACAGATTATGAAAGATATACAAAATTAAACTTATACTGAAAAATGTCACACACAAATAAGCAGAAACGGCAAATGTTAGTTTTTTATCTACGTTTTTCCTTTGTCTACATATATGTTATAACTTCATTTCGCTATCAGAAGTATGCATACTGTGTAAACATTAATTATTAACATATGAGTTAATCCAAAACAGTGATGCTATTTGACAGCTTCGAACTGGTAGCCCTAAGGTGCTGCAGACTATCATAAACGGGAATCACGCAGCCGAGCGAGAGGACGATTATGCGAGACTAGTTTAAATGCTGCGTAATCTAATTCTTTTCGCGTGCACCTGATATGGCCAAGTTAGGGTTAGCTAGGTTGTCAAACATAAAAATATACTTTCCTTTAAAATATGGTTTTAATACATATGCCAAGGGTACGCCATGGAGTAACATTGTTTGATTGTTTACAAACTCGTGATCTTGATTTTAGGCCTAGTTACATTGTACCACTACTTATCTCATCATCTATTAATTTACTGGATTTGAATGAATGTCACACCAACCAAATCCCACGGTTGAAATTTGGGTCGCAGTCAAATAAGGTTAAGAAACACAGCTTTAAAAGGTTTATAGTCATCACCTGGGCTCTACAAGAATAAAATTGGCACCTACCTTGCCTAATAATGATTGCCATGCACTGGTACTTTATTAAAGCGATAATTTCACGTACACGTCCAAGTTACTGGACCAAGCGACCCCCGGCCATAGTGTACTGTGAATTAACTAGAGCTTGTACAAACAACGCGGGGGAAATTGGTACTGAATACATCACATCGTTTGATAGGTGCGATTCACGAATGTCTGATAGTGTCAATATTTTATTTTCGATTAGGCCATTGTTCTAACATGAAGTGCGAAAAAAGAAAGTAAGAAGAAACATTATATTGGTATCTGTATTTCGACTGGCAATATTTCTTATGGACTCATCACGCCAGTCGGCGCTTTTGATTAATTTATAAAATGTTTAAAAAAAATTAATTCAGTGATTTACTTGATACGGTATTTTTGGAAGTATGGAATTCCACTCGTCTATTTTTAATAAATGCCTGATTTGTGCGAAATGAGTTTCGTGTTTCTCCTGGCTGAACATTTCGTGTTTCGTTTATATCTTAGTAATGTGACTTGGTTTTTTGTTTGAACTCGACGCAAATGTCAATTTCGGCGTTTAATTCATGCTGATGATATAATTACAGTGTTGTTGGATTATTTGCGTCTAGCAGATCATCTTGCGCTATTTTTCCTTGACGGCATAACAATAAATATATGATTTATACCAATTTCATATAAATACAATACAAAGCACGCTGGTATAACACAAATAATCTCAGTGTAATACAGGAAACACACTGAGCAAGGATGGCGCATGCGCCAACGCGCCTCGACCAGACATTGCACCCCTGGATCTGGATCTGAATTTTGTAGATGTTTATCGGTTAGTCAAACTATCTAATTATGTTAACTTTACACTTTATGTAAGATGTTTTACCTTTAATTAAGTACAGTGTCATCAAGCGTCTGCCCGATATCAGAAATACGCCACTAGGTATACACAACGGTCTAGCAAGTGACATAACACAGTGGCAAAGTTTGCAACAATTTAAGAAAATATTAAAGTCGACGCTACTAATTTCTTCGTATTTATGAACAATTAACACAATGATAAACAAAATACCATTACTGTTGCTTTGTATTCAATCTTGTAACTCTTATTACAACTACTATGCATTTTTGTTGAAAAGGGCATAGCGCCTTACAAGTCATATGACTTCTGCTATGTCCCTTTAACAGCAGCAGCGATTCACCAATCATGGAATTGTATTGTCTTTACCATTATATGTATTGTTTTATTTTCCCATAATATGTTGTATATTCCTGTGTTGTTGTTGTTGTTAAATAAACTTTCATTCAATGTTCCATCTGCATAAGAGAAAGGTTAATGATCGAGCAGGCGACATCCAACGCAGACCCGTAGACACGTAGAGCAATGCCGTCTTCTTGCAGAGAGCCAGATTGGCTTCAGAGCAAGTAGAGGCGCAGTAGGCACAGTCTACACGTTATGTGTAGGCCTAGCGCGCCAAGTCTAGACACAATGCCAGGATTAAGCTAAGCTTAGCTGAGATCTTAAACGTGTCGATCTGAACAGTCTTTGATACGATGAACCGCAATGATCTCTGGAATGTTACGACAAAGTTGGGTTGTTGCAATAAGTGCGTCGGTTTGATCAGACAGTTTCACGGGACCCCCACACCCAACTCCTTATCAACCAAATTGAAATGTTCCACAGACGTGCAGCCCCTTTTTGTCTTAACAACTATACATCTAGAGAAGCGGGCTGTGTGTCAGAAATGCAAAAACAGTTACACCTACAACAACTAATAACCAAACGAACAAACAGACGCCTCCACAACACAATTGCCATCTATGGATACCTATCATTGCCTGTCAATAACCTCCTCCAGCCCGTACAACGCCTATAAATGCATTTAAGCAATAAAACATTCAACATTATCCACGCCAGAAAGAACAGTTATACATTTTCATATTTCCATCGAACAATAAGATATTGGAATGCCTTTGATACATGACTAATAACCCAATTTGATACATGAATAATAACACAATTTGATACATCAATAAAAACCCAACAAGCATGCGCACCCAGCCCTGACCGTTTGACTCCACTAGGTGTGTTGGGCAGTATACCGACAAGACAAGACAAGACGAAGACATGAATGTCAGATTTTTGACGGCAGCTATGCATCCGTTGCTTTCCCGGTTAGCAACGGCGTAAAACAAGGATATATATATATATATATATATATATATATATATATATATATATATATATATATATATATACCCTTGTTTTACGCCGTTGCTAAC
>OZ024866.1:43142150-43179650 GCA_964017155.1 Oasisia sp. SBJ-2009
GTACATTTTGATATCAGAAAAAATATCAAAATAGTATCACAAATTACTCGTTTTTAATTTCATTCAAACGTAGATACCACTGGCTGTTAAAATGTAAATAATGGCTATTTTAATTATCACTTCTAGAATAATACACGGTATTTCATAATATCACAGCCGGTGCACGGGAAGGTTTGCAAAACAAAATATCTATGCATCACCCATGATCAAGTTCATATTTCCGTGCCGAAATATAATTATAGTTGGAATACATATTTTACAAAGTAACAGGGTTGGCTTTTCGTATTTTGAAAGTAAAACTGGATAGGATAGTAACAGCGTTGACTTAAAATGAAAAACAAAAAAACACTCCAGTCACTAATTTGCTAAGTTTCCGTTACCATAGTGATCATCCATCAACCTTGCTACGTTGTGCTGGCAACCTGGATGACTGTGACAGGATTTACATATTTGTGGTTTTCCTGGATTAGCTTCTCCGTAGCTACCACTACTATCAGAGCGCAGTGGCTCAGGGGCTCGACTAAGAGGACCCGGGTCCGAATCCTGTGCTGCGGTGTTAAGACCTTGGGCAAGTTTTGTCACTCTACATTGCTCCAGTTCACTCAGCAGTATAAATAAGTACCTGGCTATAGACAGTGGTAGATACGTGTACGAGCAGTCTTCGTGCATTAATTGCAGCATTAGGCTGGATGCTTCCCAGAGAAATTGAGATGGTGTCTGATTGAACAGGTCTGCCCATGGAAGTAAATGCCAGGGAAGTACAGTGTAAAGCGCTTTGAGCAATCCTGAGGATTGGATACTGCGCTATATAATAAGTTACCTTTTTATCGTTGTACTTGCATAAAAAGGTTCTCCATGAGCCTCCTGCACTGCCCAAAATATGTCTCTTGGTACCATTGCCTTCTACGTGAAATCCAGGTAACAGCGGTGACTCTTTAACAGTAAGCCCCTCCTTGGTTACCTTAGACAAATTTACTTGAACTGCTCTTTTTCACAACGCTGGCACTGTCGATGTCATGTCTGAGGCACTACATACGTTATTTCTGGTGTAGCCATTTTAGCATGGTTGTGATGTTATAGGAACTAGAAGGCAGTTTAATGGTAAAAACAAAGTCGAATAGTAAGTGATAGATGGTGGTTTATTTGACATCTGTTTCGCATGGAAAAACTATTTTCTTTTTATATAAACACAACTCCACTTAAATGCATGCAGTTGTGGTTATATAAACTAAAAATATGGCTACAGCTGTACCTTAGACACGTGTGAAACACAGTATTACATCACGCAGTATTGCCACAGAGAACAATGGGTTCCATGTGATGACTCTTTACACTGGGGCAGGCTTAAATGCAAACATTTAGGTGACACGAAATTATTTTTAGTCGGTAATGGTAGATCGATGGGCCTGTAGAAGAATAGTTGAAGCCATATTAATGTTCGACCCCAAGGCCGACATGAGTGAGCCTGTGTGTGTGTGTGTGTGTGTGTGTGTGCGCGTGCGTGCGTGCGTGTGTGTGTGTGTGAGTGCGTGCGTGCGTGCGTGCGTGCGTGCGTGCGTGCGTGTGTGTGTGTTTCAAATGTGGGTAGGCAATTGTAGGAGTGAGGAGTGAGATCTATGAAACTACATGGATTCATTATATAGAATAGGCCCTACCACTTCAGAGAAGCCGACACTATAGATGTCATGTCATTCTTAGAATATTAACATGTAAACGTAGGGGGAGGGAGGGGTACATCGTTAATCAAACATTTCATCATACTAAACGCATAATCTTGTTACTTTTTATTATATTTGTTTCATAGCCTATGTAGAGAATCAATCCCCGATGTGCATTAATAATTATCTACTGCGGTACATCATAGTAAATGAGACATTCACCATACTAAACCATGGATAAATGTAGTATTCACTGTAGTAATTATGGTAAAGCATGATTTAAATTGTAGTAAAATGTGGTGTTCACTCTGGTAAATCATAGTAAAATGTGATATTTACCATAGTAAATTATTGTAAAATGTGGTATTTAGGCCTGTATTGTAGTAAATCACAATAAGGTGTAATGTGTACTATAGTAAACCATAGCAAAATATTATTCACTGTAGTAAAGCATAGTAAACTGCGATATTTATCATAGTAAATCATGGTAAAATGCGGTATTCACTGTAGTAAGCCGTAGTAAATTGTGATGCGTACTATATAATTATATAGTAAAGCATAGTAAGATTATGGTATTCATTGCAATAAACCAGCATAGTGCAATACACCATATTTGCTCTGGCAAAACGTTGTAAATATTCCGCAAAACACTGTTGTTTACTACAGTAAATTTTACTGTAGTGTAGGTACCTAGTAAACCATAGTAAATTTACTATAGTAAAAACTATGTTTAGCAGTGCCACAAATGTAGTTTTTGTGTTTACCGAATGACTGTGGTGGGTGCGTCTATGCGTATAATGTTATGTGCTGCCTCGGTGGCAGAGCTCTACATCATCTTACGTATTATAATGTTATGGTGTCAACATCAATACATACACACAGTCCACTTGTCGAGAACAGTCAAACCATCGTGACTCTGAATATACAGCCGCAGGGTTTAGTACAGTGATGGAGTGGCAACAATGTCATGTGGCCTTGTAAATAACTGAGTGGCGTGACGTAGTCAAGCGTCATTCATGTGGCGGGAAACTCCCTTCTGATTGGTCGAGAAGAAAGTCGGACGCGATTTGACTGGCCATCGTAAAACACGTCACGAGTCGCTACTTCCTATATCAACACGTAGTCAACGTTTCATGCCAGAATCTTGTTTCACTGAAGTGGTTGATTGTAAAATTGTGCGCCACAGCTATCCAGCCGCCGTTTTCAGTTGATCTGTACGCGCGCTAGACAGCGATCACCGCTCTAACGCCTTCTATTAATATGTAAATGTCGCTATTCACTGACGAATGAATAGTGGCCACAACCGCTGAGCCTGGTAGTTGATTGGCAGTGCCCAGCGTTCATCCTCACTTGAGTCGGAGAATTTTGGTTCCCCCAACGGTTCGAAGTGGTGTCTGTAGACCGAATTGCTGAGCAAAACAGCCGATTGTGCGGACAAGGAACGTGTGCCTATTCACAACAAGGTAGGACTACTTTGATACTCGAATTTGGTCAATTATTGCAAGGAAACATGATATTGAACATCGTCAGGCAGGCGAAGTTTTGTTCAATTCATTGGACGAATATTGGATGGGCGTGACTTGTCCCGCTGCAGTATTTGAATTTGTGAATGTGTTTTAAGCTATTTTTATGTCGATGATAGTGAAAATATATTCCGACTTAGTCATCGAGATTCACGTCATTCCGTATGTGCAACTGTTAGCGTGGCAGTGGTAGCTACGTGCTATAGCGGTGAGACAGAAACCGCGTGGTGTAGAGTACGCGTGTACCCGCGCCCACACATACGCCAGCGTGTCAGCGTATGCTACTGCTAGTGCAACAGTCAATAAACCGGTCGTTGCCTAAACAGGGTCAATGCGACTATAAACAGAACATTCTTTTCGGCGTTTGACCATGATGGGTCATTCCACTCGCGTCGTCATTGGTATACCGCTGTCACGTCAAGTCGCTTACGGCTACGTGGATAAGAGTCACGGTGACCTCTGATTGTCTGTCTCATCAGAATACGTCAGGGAATGTTGAATGTTAGAATAATTATTTACAAAACGAATGACTAATCTAATTTACTAATCATCGAATGAGATCTAGAATGGATCTAGAATAGAGACAGAAGAGAGAGAGCGAACGAGAGAGAGAGACAGAGTCAGAGAGATAGAGAGAGACAGAGAGAGACAGAGAGAGAGACAGAGAGAGAGACAGAGAGAGACAGAGAGAGACACACAGAGAGACAGAGAGACAGAGAGACAGAGAGACAGAGAGACAGAGAGACAGAGAGACAGAGAGACAGAGTCAAGAGAGCAGCTGAATATATTTTGGTATGTTATATATTACATAGGCTGTCTGGCTGTCATAAACATAGTTACATACTACACACATAGTAATAATCACTAACCATAAGCGTATTGCTAGCATTTGCAGAATTATTAAAATACAATATAATAACCCAATTTTTGTCCTATTCACAAGCAACATAAATAAAATTATAATTTTATTGATGATTATATTGTATGTAGAGGTTGTGAAGATGGCAGAATTGTGTAGCTTTGCTCAAAGCCATCATATGTCATGTCTGGAGCCACTGTTTTGGATTAATTCATAGGTTTACATGTTTAGTAAAATATATGTACTGTATTCAAAATAAAAAGTGTCAAATGAAAAATTTCATTTATATTATCTAATAAAAAGTGCATTCTTGTTTAAATTAATTATTGCAGAATTGGCCTGAGAGCCAATCATTGCATCTACCCTAATCTGGGGTACGGCCACCCTGGTGGTCACAGATACACAGAACCAACTCCTAGCTGTTAGTCCAAAGATGTGTTGGTAGACAACAAGCGTAGATATAAATACTGTATTTATGTGTATACATATATGATATATATATGCTTTCTGAAGACTGTCCACTATAATTTCTACCTGTCCAAAACATATTTTATTGCTTGCCCAATCAGATCACAATGCAATGTGGTCATTTCAATTTTCCACACAGATCTTTTACTTCCAAACGGTTTTAGGTTGTATTGGCTCAAGTATTGTGTAAATGTTGTTGCAGTAATAGTTATGCTAAATACCAGTAAAGTCTGTCCCTGGAAGGCAAAGAATTTCAATTATGTTGCAACACCATTTTATGATATAATTCCTTCAAGAACCTACAATACAATTTGGTAAATTGTCTTGTGAATTGATTTATTGTCAGGACTGTCTCGCAGTCTGTGTAAATCTGCATTAACATACCTGAAGCCAGGATTAGGCAGACTGCCAAAGGCACACTCATGAGTCTTTGTTTTATTGACACCTGAGTCTGACTCATAAATGACATAATGCAGTTCCAATTCTAAATTAATAATAATGACACAACTGTTAAATTGCGTCATTATTATCATTATGAAATCCTGTTCCTGATACTGTTATTTAACCATTGTGAACACAATATATTCAATATTGTTTTGAAGTTCTGTGGTTTTGCAAAACGGAGACATGTTGGTCAAAAGTATATTTTAGTCTTGCTGTGAATAGACTTGAGGTCAGTTGTCTAGACCCCTGGGCCAGTTTTAGTGGTTTTCTGTGTTTGGTTAATACTAGCTGTGCTTATAGCATTGATGGTGGGTGAGTTTTGGTGGACACTGTACAAGTATTGGGTCCCAGGTGAAGACACAAGATGTTCTTAAAATAGCCTTCATGCCTATCCCAAGAGAGTGTGGCCATTGAATACCCACAATGGAGCCATTTGTATCACACCCCTTGTAACCTGTTCTTGAAGCAGGCTGAGGGTCCAAGCCCATTAGTGGGGGTGCAAGGTTGTGCTATTGTGTAGATCTGCCCCCACACTGGACATTGGTCACTTTATGAATCTGGCTGTCTGACTGACCACTGGTCACTCCTTGGTTCATGCTGTGTTTGGTCACTGCAAAGGCCACTGTTACAGTGTCTCACGTCTGACAGGTAGGTGTCACAGCTGTTGTCAACATTCCTGAAATGTTTTAAAGGTGACACAACAGTTTTCTGTGAATTGTTTAATGTTAGGTGTCAGCGTGACATTTGCAAGAACTTTACATTGTCAAAGTTGCAGGTTCTGCTCTATGAAAAGTACAGAGGTGAATTCAAAATGACTTGTCCATACTTCCCCAGGCGCCTGTCCCTACTAACAATTGACATACTCATGAGCTCATAAGTCATGATGTAAACCTGCAGTCTTACACTCTTTGATACTGCTTTTCACCTCTTACCAGTGGAATATTTACTGAGAACTCGCAACACAAGGATGTGCCACCAGCAGACTGGTGTGTCACGGGAATAGTGTCCTCTGAGATATGAGCACATGGCAATACATAGCACTTTGCATTTGAAAAAATCTCATTAATTTAAAAGCAGATTCCACGATGGGTTTGCTTTAAATGGGTTCATTATGAAAGTGAATTTTAGGCCTTGTTCACAAGAGTTGTTCTTTCCAGCTAGTTTATGGTACATTTGCTGTCCAAAACCCCCGTTGGTCCCCTTATATCCTCCTTCAGACCTATCTCCAGAGTCCTTATCCTGATATCCAATCTCTTGTCCTTGTCTCTTCCTTCTCTGTGACGTGTTTGGTGAGTTTTAGAATAGAACAAATGTAACCATCCATGATAGTCTGGTGGGTTCACATGGCGGTGTTAGTCAGAGTAAATAAATTGATAAGTACTATGTATGGTGCCACGTAAGGAGTGGAACCAGTAATGAAAACTGATCTGCTAACTAACTAAACTATCTGCCCTCTTTTGCCATAACAGTCAAGAGTCAAAAACCACTTGTTTGTGTAAGGGGAGGTTGGTTGGATTTGAAGTAATCAGGTGACATGTTAGTGGTCTATGTGAAATTGTGAATTTATTTCAACATCCAATGCCTCCCGATACAACTTGAACATTGATGATTTTCGAAGTGAAGCCCTATACTGATAACATGTTTGAGTCCAGTGTTATTCTGATAACATGTTTGAGTCCAGTGTTATTCTGATAACATATTTTGAGTTCAGTGTTATTTTGATAACATGTTGAGTGCAGTGTTGGGTGTTTATAGCCAGAATGTTGATTGAATCAAGTAATTCTGTATTAATTAAGTGAACAAGAATGACTGAATCAACCGACCGGACAATGTTGAACTTAGTTGACATTGGCCTTGTTTTGCTGAGCGTGGTGTTCACAAACATCGTCTATTTTTACTTTTACAACTCGTGTTTACGTCTGTGTCCATTGTTACACAGTGACCACTGACTGTCCAGTCACCATCCTAGGGGCTACAACGCATACACAGTGTTTACACAGATTTTATCACAACTCTTGGTCGGTTAATCTACGTACATACATTCCAATGTGTATACAGGATTTATTTTTCGGAAAAGGTGTGAATTCCCTGCTCCAAATCGTTATATATACTTGACATTAATTAACAATGCCTGACATTAATTAGTGATGTTTGACATTATTAATTAGTCAGATATGCTGAGGTGCTGTTGCTTTGTTCTTGTCCACGTGTGATCTTGGAACGTGGCCAGGTATTGCGCCTGTAGGCGGTGTAGGGCTTTAGGCAGTGCAAGTTGTTGTGGTCCGGTACAGCTGCACTCAGCCGTGGTCTGACAGCATCTGGTGGTGTGAGTCAACCTTGCAGCCTCCGTACCACACCACAGCAATAATAACACTGCTATATTTACCTCCAGGCTACAGCTATCGCAGGGCAAAGGTGTTGAACATTATATATTTCGTGCTGTTGGCTAGACAGGCGTACATGTATGTATGCACTAGCAACTTGGATTCTGGTGCAGGAGTTTCTTTCGGAACCGATAACTTGAAAATATCAATGATTTTATTTTAACAATATAGTGTTATGTTTTATTATAAATGTCCTGACCTATATAAATATATATATATATATATATATATATATATATATATATATATATATATATCCTTTGTTGCAAAACATGAAATTCTGATTTATTGCTTCTGATAAAAATATTGAAAATACAGGAAGTTCTGAAGTACCAACCTCTTGACATACTTACGTAGGAATTTCCTAGCCATTCATATTTTGGAGTGGATCTTCCTCTTTTGGCTTTTGGCATGTTGGTTACGCTGTGTAGTAACTAGTAAGTGAAGTTTGTTTGCTGTCTGTGTTTGTGAACTGCAGGCAGTTCAATTAGTATGCTCTTCAACCAACAGCATTTTCAACATTTCAGTGGGTTTCAACAATTAATCATGTCAGGAGATATTTTTGCCCAGCACCGATTCAAACTTAGCTCATAGTCGGGTATTGAATATATTGTTCATTTGCTCCAAAGTAAGTCAAAGCATACAATAACTCATAGTCGGGTGTATTCATGCTGCATAACGGTGGTGTATCAAAGTGTGGTGCTTTCATGTTACTAACTAGACCACAACATTGAGAGCTCTGGATTATTCACAGTTAGTTTACTCTGTTATGTTGTGGTTAAGATTTGAACACAGATGTTTAATGGTTGGATGGTTATGACTAGAAATTGTTTACACTAGTTAGGTAACGTTTATTGAAAAAGCAACAACAAGTTCATTTGTTGCATGTCCGGTTATGCTTAAAATAGGTACATATATGTGAAACATTATGTTTTATTATAAATACAGTATTAATAGATGACAGAGTAAAGGCCACAGGCCATGCATTCACCAAGTTTCTTATTTCTTCTGTCATCATGAGCTAACCACACTAGCACCTAATTAGTGTGCTCAGTTTTTATGTTTGTGGTTTATTATCAAAATTAATTAACCAGGTTCCACTGCATAACAATGTTAACAAAAACAGTAGCGAAAACAACAGCAAAAACAGTACTTACTTAGCGACAACAACAGCATTGTCTTTCTTCATTATAGTGCTGTCGCTGTTATCACATTTTATTTACTACTACAATAGTTGTATCAGGGTGTTAATGACCTTTTCACCCTCCAGACAGCTGACTCTGTCACCAGCTACTTGGGGAATGTCATCCTTATCAAAGTGGCCTTTCCACACTGGCAAAGTACACCCAGTGTCTTGTCAAAACAAGCCCTCCCAGCAGGGATAAACTTTGCCCCCCACATGTTTTTGTTTTGCTTCCAGAAGGTTGTTAGACTTTGCCAGAGACTGACAGATTGTTGTAGTAGTGCTGTACACAGAGCTAGAGTTACAGTCAAGTCTAGTTCAAAGATTTGTGGACTCTGTTGGTGTGGCGTGACATAATTTCATACATCACTGTGTAGGCGGTGTGTTTATTACAAGCCACGTTACTGGATGACTTTTGAAGTAATCTGTCAAATGTTGTCGAGACTGAGGTAAAAAGAATAAATTTAAACTGCAGAAATGTAATTCAGTGCTCAAACTGCAGACAGACCTGTGGAGGTCCTAAATTCAGTCACAGACTACAGTACACGTCAACAGTTTATGTGACACAGTTTTCATCCAATAGTGTGTCTCTGGTAGTGGTAGGTTCACTAGCATGGAGAGATTTATTGGAGGAGAGACAGTTGGACAGTGGTCAGTTTGACCTACGGCCACCAACTGAAATGACTAGGTTGGTTCACCAGGTGTAAAATAATACCTGTTTTTGGGTAATGTTCCTGAATGTTTGAACCAGTGGAAAACGTCACTCAGTGTCTCTCTGCTGTGTATCCTTGCTGCATGTGATTGTCCACATTTAGTTTGACCACGGAAGCATATTTTAATCAGTACAATGCACATTACAATGACTCATTATTGACTCTCAGTGTCGTGCAGTGAGTATAACATATATCTCTCTTGTGTTGCAGTTGGTTTAACGGGATCCTAATTCTGCACCGATGGCCCAGGTGGCGCTACCTATTGATAACTTACCGACCGGACAGTCTACGTCCGAGATTGACATAAAGTGTGATCAACTGGAGAGTCCTACAGACAGTGGGTAAGTCCTTCAGCGTGCAACAAGTTTCAAAGTAAAATACCATGGCAAATATTGGATTAACAATTTTGTGTGATTTTGTGGTTATCTGATCAAAGGCATTGTTGGAATTATTTTTCAGTTTGTCATGTGTATACATACACAGAAAGGATTTAATTAGTTACACTGAGATTTATACATGTATGATGATGTATGTGGAGAAATTGAATCAGTTTGACATTGAGAGGCGTCCATAGTGAATATTTTTGAAATGAACTACCGTCCTAGGCAACATGGTGTACTGTAAGCACAGTTGAATGGCCCAAAGTCACCTTTAGTTCTACACAGAGAACTACACGGACACGAGTCGGCGTTTGACCAAGCATCACCTTTCAGGCCTTTATTCACTCTACAGTCTATATACATGTATATTGTACAATGGATTGCCTTTGCCATTGAGTTCATGGGCTTTGTCAAACCTAACCATGGCTGTTCTGTTTAACCTACCCTGGCAATATTCTGTGTGTGTGTGTATTACTGTCTGTCAATGGCTGTTAACATGCATGTGTATTTAGCAATGATTTCCCCAGTAATATCTAAAACAGTAATAAATTTGCATAAATTCTAAGCTGTTTGCTGGCGAATCAGTCCAGATATACGCTTACATTGTTGTAGTTATTATCATTTCTAGACTCAAAATATTCAGATTCTTCTTGTAGAGTAAATCCAACATTCTCGTGAGGTTTACAATCTAGACCTGAATAGAAATCTGTTTTTTTTTCCTTCTAAAAACGGATCCATTTTAACATCACTCATGTAAAGTAACAACTAACAAGTACAACACAACAACGTTGCACACGCATGCAGTTACAGCAGTTCATAATTAACACACCAGGGTTTTGGTAACATATTATGGCTAGTTGCATCGTAAGTGTGCGTTCTTGCTAAGATGCAATTATCACAAATGTACGCGGCTCTCATCATAAGTGTAACCAGTAATTGTTGTTACCTTACAAGACTTGTCTCTCGTGTGGTAGTCTAATCGCCAGGGTACACCAGTCTACGTGAGCAGGCAAGCATGTAGACATTAGTGTTTGTGAAAAGAACATGTTTGATCAATATCGCCATTCACAGTGTCTACGCAGTATGTTTTTATGATGACACAGTAATGTGCCTGCAGGAAAGATACCATTGAAAATCATGAACTGTAAAACCATTCAACGGTACCAGCCCACAACCTAGGGGTGACACCATTTTTTAACATGCTGAGGCATGAATCATCATGAGTCTTATTGTGTATTTTGGATGGGGCTAAAAATTGTTATACAGAGGGTTGGGTAAACAGACCAGGCTTTCACCTTGTAGCCATTTTTCACAATTTTGCATGGGTCTTTGTGAGTCAGAAATCAAATGGTGGCCAAATTGGCCATGCTTTGTAATGATGTCTCAGAAATCTGTACAGCAGCTACAGCTATGCACGACTTATGTTACCCAGACCTTGTCAGCCAAAGGCAAAGTTTGAGAATATTGTAACTTACTAACTACTAAGGCACTATTCTTGCTACTTCCTGTTTGCAATGGTGTTTATTTATCTTTAAAATGATCTACTCGACTTGTTGTGTATTGTCTGAAATGTTTGCTGGAACAAAGTTTCCAGTGTCATTGCTGGCAGCACCAATAGATGTCCAGATTTGACAGGGTGGTGTCATGCTTGTTTGAATGTCACCGACCTGTACAAGCTAGTGTCAATATCTCAGGGGCATCTAGAGTTGGAGACTTGGAGTAGTCACAACAAAAGAACGTTCCTCTCCTTTCTGGCTACTGCAATGGATCCATTCAGATTTCATCTGTTTACTTCATGACAGTCTGCCTGGTTTTGTCTAATGTCACTAGTTAGATGTTGACCATTGACGTTTGGCCTAGTTGAGTCTTCTCATTGACTTTGATACGTGAGAGGCATGGTATAGTTGACATTAAAATATTGTAAAAGTTGCCCTTGAATATGACTATATAGTTTCTGTGAGACTTCATTCATACATGCACATTTACCATGAAGGATATTACATCTTACGCTGTCCATATGAAATGCTTCGACTGTATCCTGAATTGAAATATATTTTAGTTTATAACTGCAAGTTCAGACATGTGGTTTAGATTTTAAGATGGTAAAAATAGTATGTTTATTTTATACACACATATATGCATTAACACTGCATTTACATGCACATGTGCACAGGTTGTACTGTACACCTACCTTGAACAACACTACATAAATATAGATTCTGCTCATCTATTAGTTCAGGTACAAGTAATTATTGTTACAGATTGTTTATACTTAACAAACTCTCAGGTTTTCTTTAGAAGTGATTAAAGCCGCCTTATCCACGTAGTTTATATAAAGCATTGACCTATGTACTCATTAATTCCTTATAGTCTCATTAATCTTCCACCAGGGGGCATTTCAGGTGAGAGATGATAAACCGCGATAAAGAAAAATTTCTGCCCAACTTCGGAGACACCTGGGCTAGGGTAAACAGAGGTGTGAGTCGACAATTGTAGTGCGTTTTAACAATAACTGTAAACAGATAGGTCAACACGTTTGTGTCCACGTGTGTTTGAACTGACCGGTGGCTGCGTGGCCAACTAAGTGGACAACTGGACATGCTGGTGAACCTGCACAGTCATAGTGGACACTGTCTGTCATTTGGGACGTGGTCAGTCCTAGTTACAAACAACAGCACAGTGGAAGGAATGTGCTGGCAGTGACTCTAGTGTACAGATAGCAGTAATGAGGGCCCTGGCACTGTTATTCAGCAGTAATCAGGGCTCTGGCACTGTTATTCAGTAGAAGTATTTTGGAATGCATTCAGACCACAGATATATACATAAAAATGTAGTTGGAACTGTAGGAAGTCACTAGATGCCAAAATCACTGCACACAGACATTGGATTGAAACAAATTGGCCTGGTTTCAAACAGCAGTGCAGAGATTCTCACCTGACTCCCCTCAGCTGCATCCAGTGCCTTAAAGGCAGCAAGCAATAATTTTTATTGGTTGAATGGTTTTGCCAAATATTGCCTTACTGAATTTAAAATTTGTACAAAATTATTAGTTTTCCACACAAACGTTGTTCAGTAATTTAAAATAACTACAAATATAAATATTTCTAAGGGTGAAAGTCATTAAACTGTGTACATTTACTGATTAGTTGGCAGGAATTGTTTCATACGTTAATTTAATATTTATAATTCAAATTATTGGTCTGTGAAATTTATACCACTGTTAACAGTTACAGTAAACTAAAAGGTTGATTATCATAGATCTATAATTTTAGGTAAACAAATTGGAGAACTTAGCCTTTTTCAAAGCCTGTAACTACAGATGCATATTGGTTAACCTAATAAAATCTTTAAGTACAAGCCATGTTTACAACTATATTATGTTATATAAACTACCTGGGTATTGCTGTTACTATGATTGTCATTGTTCTGTGTGCACGCTGTCATTTGACGTGTTTCATCTGATCTAGTGGCTACTCACCCACCTGTATGAATTGGGAACATAATGCTAAGGCTGTGTGTGATTGACTGTATTCAAGTTGGAGCTGTTTGTGTCCATGTGTGAGAACTCAACTGAACGTATTATTTCAGTCACTCAAGATCCCACTAACAAAGCGCGACCAGGTCACATCAGGTGAAGTGGGATTATACATTGACAGTGTTATAATAACTAGTTACTACTCCAGTGTAAACCATAGCATGTTATCTTTCATACATGTTATTAAACATTAATTATTTGACAGTCGTGTGGGTCTGTATCGTGTGGGTCTGTATCGTGTGGGTCTGTATCGTGTGGGTCTGTATCGTGTGGGTCTGTATCGTGCTGACAGTGTTGGAGCAAGAAGTACAACTTGATAAACCTGCACGACCTGAAGAAAAGAACTCACGGTCTACTTATCAGGGACTTGATTGACCAACTCATATGGACACCAACATCATCCAATAAGCAACTAGTTAGTGTAAATTAATGTCTTATAACTTCCATGAAATATCTGCACTGTGTCTGTAATAAATACACCTTTAATCTTGTAACTTAGAACTCTTGAGAACCTTTAATATAGATATTTTCCTTTGTAAACTTTTAGCCTGAGGATGTGGGTAATTATAGAAACATGTCAAGTCAAACTCAAATTTATTTGCTGTTCCCAGAGTCAAGACAAAGGCCGGAATTCGAGCTTTCTCAGTTGCTGCGCCGACTCTGTGGAATATAATTCCTGACAACATTAAATCAGAAAAAAACCCATTCCATTTTGCCAAAAACACATCCAATTAACTGTTGATGACTTTTGCACTGCTCTTGACTATAAGAATGTTGAAGCCACTAGTTTTGCCTCACCACTGAGCTCGGATTCTGGGGATGTTGGCACAAAAGAAGTTACTTATTTATATGTATTAGTACTACAATTTGCAACATTGCTACAATGTGAGGTTTAAATCAAAGAGATTCAGAAAGAGAATGGAATAACAGCCATGCACAGAGGAGCACAAATCAACTCAACCTGGACACATCACTGCCCAGTGAAGTGGACAATGACACAAAAGGCATGATGGAACCTGTGGCCCACAGTGGTCAAGGCATGATCTTTACTACCTGGTGCAGAGGTTAACCTTACAGTGGACTGGGGTCAGTGAAGGGTCACCAGGGTGGTAATCACCCATGGGGTGGGGTGATGGTCAAAGCCTTGGCCTACATAGCAGGACTAAGTCCACTGCCTGCACGGAGGGAATCTCTGCTGAGAATGTATGTTCATGGAGTTGGTCTTGTGTCAGCAAACATTATTAACTAGAGCAGTTCAATTGTATCCAGCTGTATTATTTAAAACAGCCCACTGAGGGTTTTAATTTACATGGACCCTGGAAGTGACGCTGCATTTAGAAACTGTTTATTTATTCATGCTCAGTAGTAAACAAGTTCTCAGAAAGGCTAGCTACACAGGGTAATACCCTGTTGTCGATTCAAAGGGCACAAAAGTTGTTTATATCACCATGCAGGAATCTTTCTGATACATTTAACAATTAAAATCATGGTCATACAAATAATTTTAAAGACAAACATATCTATAGTATCCAATCATGCCAGCTTATTTGTGCAAACATTCTATAGCACTGTCTTGAATGACCCGTAGTACAATGAATCAGAATACATGTCTACACATGGAACCATTGTGGGTGTAAGTATTGGGCATACTTCAGTGTCTATATAGTGAAGTCCTATGTTTCTGTGGACTGATCATGTAGAGTTAATGGAATGGTACAGCTAATGAAGGGAGTGGAGCTCACCAGATTAATGGGAAGGGGAAGGGATAGGGGAAATCTTTGGAACAATATTTTGGCGGGATTGTGTGAGCAGTTGATAACGAAAGATGAGGAAAACCAAATAGTTGATAACAAGCACCCCTTCCTAGACTACAGGAATAAAGCTGACAGAAAAAATTCTGCTTGTATTTTTTATTACATATCGTATCCAAAACAGTCACCATCTGATCTTGTTCAGAGTCTGTTAAGCTAAACCAATAGTTGTTTATTGCCATCCCCCCCCCCCTGCATACTGCGTAATCCAATGTTCTGTTAATTCAGCAATTAAATAATTGCATACAAGATAAATTGGCTCTGTTATAATGCGTGCATAATATGGCAGGGTGCCATCTGATGTTTATGTCTATCCTCTGTTGATTATTGCTGAACTTGACCTGCTCCTGTGAAAGCCAGAGTGGTCATCTTGGCGGTCTGCCAAGTCTAACCATTGCAAGGTCAGCCTAGAAATGCTGGCCCCTTGCCAGAGTTCGTGGCACAAATATTCTAGGCCACTTCATCAGTCGCTTTAATTATCCTGACCTATGGTTGTAGCATCATTTAGTCAAAACCATGTATTTTATCCTGTTTAGGAACACTTCTTTCTTGCAACATAACTCCTGAGAGACAACTATCACGTGTCCACAGTCACTGTTGATTTTATTTTAAAATATAATTTAAAATTTTGTCGTGGAAATTTCCTAAATTGCTACTTATTTTGTGAGTGAAATGTTGAAGTAATGGTGGAGATGATTACTTTCTGGATAAAATAGGACGTAGTTCCACTATTGTAATAAGGGTTTGGTAATAATGTCCGTGTTTAGTTTAGGAATTCAGTACACGTACGCGTTTTTTGGCAACAACACAACTGATTTCATATGGCTTAATTGTGTGCCGGCATAATGTGGGTTCCGACAACTCCTAATTATTTATTATCAAAACATATAACATTATACAGAATTGCTGCTATACCGAAAACTTGTTGACAATAATATTATAATTCCATATTATAATTAGCACAAGGAATGCATCACACGGACAGTTGACGTGGATGGAATATGCCAGTGCTCGTGTACCTAGAGCAGACCGCGTACATCTAGCGCGTGCGTCACTGCATAAAATGTAGGCCAAAATGACATTGATTGAGCCCGCATCACCAGCGGAGGCTGCGGCCGGGGCCACGTAGGCACTAGCCACGCCCATCGCGTGACATAAATAAACATGCCGTCATGTCGTGACGATGACGGCATTATGGATGATGCTTGGCAATATCGGAAGATGACACAGCTATGTGGGAATGTTGACATCGCGCAGCTCACTGTATGCGCTGACGGCGACTGAATGTAAACATTCGAGAAATTAAACTAAACATCGCCGCCGCGAAGTCTTCGTGATAGTGATGCCACCTGGCGAATACAGCACACAGTAGATAACCCGGCAGACGGCGTTGACATCCAATGAGGGACCGACACAGGAACAAGTTCGTATTGTTTTGACGATTTTATAATAATAAACTGTTATTTTAATACAACAGCATTATATAAACTGACTACTATATTATAGGGACGATTTAGTTTGAAATTTTTGAGAAAATAAAATTCTTAAATCATCAGTTTTTATGCGATTGTCATCTTAAGACTTGACTGATTGTTCTTGTGTCAAGTTGTGACAGTTAACTCTTCTTGCCTGGCTTGAGTTGAGCACATCTGTCGCCCTATTCTGTGTCTGTGGTTAATCATGCATCCAGCGTCTACAGCCAAGTATTCCAAGTCGGCCTACAGTATTGTATTGTCGTAACAATCATCAGTATCCATTTAATCATTCATGGTCTTCGCCATCAAGGCAGTTTAACTGTGGTGTGGCAGTGCCCGTGGACGTGGTCAGTTGCTGTCACCTGCTGTGCTGTAGTGTCAGATTGCGTGTGCTGTCTTTGTGCATCCCTCAGTTCCGTGCCAAATATGTGTTGTGTCGTATTGCCAGTATTGTTTACGACATCGTCTGACACTGTTGCAACGTACAGGCTACGGCAGCACAATCATCGTTAATGAGAATACCAAAAAAAGAAGATTTATTTATTTCATGGCAATAATATATATAATTATATATATATATAATCACAATATATATATATATATATATATATATAGAGAGAGAGAGAGAGAGAGAGAGAGAGAGAGAGAAATTTATTTTAAAAATAACAGTTTTTTGTTGGTTTTGAGTATCTACAAAACTGGAAAAGTAAACTATCCCTACCAGTTTATGTTCCTAACTTCTCAGTTACAAAACGACATACATGTATACATATTTTATTGATAATTATATATAAAATACATCAGTTGTTTTCTTAGCATTTCGAAGATTAACATCTTGGCTGGGCACTTGGCTAGTCTTTGAAACACTTGAAAACAACTGACATGCTTCATTATCATGGCAGTGTGTTCACTCTCACCACATTAGTTACACGCAAATACTAATTCAGTGATTGTAATGTATAAATTACTTTTTATAACTGAGGAAATAGGAACAATAATTTATTATGTATGATACTTGAACTGTAGCCATAATTATGATTATTAATATAATAATTAATGAAATGATCACATGTTTTGTTCCTTAAACTTGTTGGAAAAGCAGTATGTGTTTTTGTTATCTTGAACAGTCTGGTTTGACAAACAAAGCTAACGCAACATAAACCACAAATAGGGACTGTCACTGTAATGTCACAAGATCCCTCTAACCAGGAATGGCTTTTTCTTATCGGCTGTACAAATTGCATGTGCTGACCTTTAGTTACGTCACATTTTAAGTGATGCATTGTTTCTGATTTGGCTGTCTATTTAAATCAGACTTAGCCTTTCGTGGACGTAATAAATGACATTTCCTGAATGTTCCGTTCTGCCAACAGACTGGTATTTTTCTCCACAATGGATAATTGCTGGCTGAACCGCGGTGTAAATGTTTCATGTTCCAGCATGTTCGGTCGCTAAATCGTAGGCACATGTATGGCAATAGGAATGTGCTAACTAGAGTTATCACCATGGCAGTAGTGTGAATTAAGTAGTCAAGTAGTGTTTTGAACACATTGGTGTTGCCACTCGGATGTGTCCATGTTGACTGCAGCAGTGTTCTGGTGACGGCAGCAGTGTTCTGGTGACGGCAGCAGTGTTCTGGTGACGGCAGCAGTGTTCTGGTGACGGCAGCAGTGTTCTGATGACGGCAGCAGTGTTCTGGTGATGGCAGCAGTGTTCTGGTGATGGTAGCAGTGTTCTGGTCATGGTAGCAGTGTTGTGGTGACGGCAGCAGTGTTCTGGTGACGGCAGCAGTGTTCTGGTGACGGCAGCAGTGTTCTGGTCACGGTAGCAGTGTTCTGGTCACGGCAGCAGTGTTCTGGTCATGGCAGCAGTGTTCTGGTCACGGCAGCAGTGTTCTGGTCACGGCAGCAGTGTTCTGGTGACGGCAGCAGTGTTCTGGTGACGGCAGCAGTGTTCTGGTGACGGCAGCAGTGTTCTGGCGACGGCAGCAGTGTTCTGGCGACGGCAGCAGTGTTCTGGCAACGGCAGCAGTGTTCTGGTTCCGGCGGTGGTGTGATTCCACCTGACAACTGGGAATAAGAAACAGAACAGTCTGCTTGGATTGGCAGTGTTGTGATATCTGCGGTGTTGTGACGACATGACTCGGCAGTATTGACTCCAGCCGTGTTATGAGTGGAATGTTATGACTTCTGCTGTCTTATGACATGACTCCAGCAGTGTTATGACTCCTGCGTTGTATGACTTCTGCGGTCTTATACTTATGACTCCAGCAGTGTTATAACATGACTCCTATTGTGTTCATGCCAGCAGTGTTATGATTCCTGCAGTGTTGTGACTCCTGCAGTGTTGTGACTCCTGCAGTCACTGAGTGTTGTGACATGACTCCTGCCATGTTGATTCCAAAAGTGTTGTAACTGTAGCTGCGTTGGCTTGACCACTGACCAGTCAGTGGTCAGATGACTATGTTCTCAGACAGGAGTAGAGTTGCGCCAGCTGAACTGTAAGTTCATGAGTGGTTATAATAATACCACCTGTACACAGCAGGAAGTCGTGGTGTTTATCCATGCTGGATACCCTAATTACCATAATTATGCAATTCTAAGATTTGCTACCTATGGTTTTTCTTTAGTAGCGTCTGGTACTACCGGTGTTATTTCCAGGTGCCCAGAATAATGCTCGATGGGTTGGCTTTATTGACAACGGATTCATCCTCTGTCATGTTTAGGGTAGTTATTTCATGTTATAAAAAAGAGCAATATTCTAGTGGCATCACCATGCAAGTAGTTAGTTAGTTCCAGAACATACTGTTCAATTGACATATTCGACAGGTTAACAAAAACTTGACAGGTTGACGTTTTCAACAGGTTGACACGTTCCGCAGTTTGACGCATTCCACAGTTTGACGCGTTCCACAGTTTGATGTGTTCCACAGTTTGATGTGTTCCACAGTTTGATGTGTTCCACAGTTTGACATATTCCACAGTTTGACATATTCCACAGTTTGACATATTCCACAGTTTGACGTATTCCACAGTTTGACTTATTCAACAATCTGTTTTCAGGGTTGGATCATCAAAATGCACGCCAACGTCCGATGGCGTTCTCTTCTCCGAGGCGCAGACGTCCTCCATTGAAGAGCTGGATGAAGGCCAGGGAGATAACGATGCGGGAGAACGAGGCTCCCTAGACAGCTACACGGAGGATGTCACTGCGCCGGTCACTTCCACGGTGGTCACTCCGGCCATGAAAGATGCGACAAATGGTAAACCACTATTTGTACACTCATGTCCAGAGTTTGACACTTGACAAATGTTCAGTTTTTTCTCCAAAATGCTAAGACATTGGCGTCAATGCTAGCAGGATGATGATCAGATGTAATATTGAACTCGAAGAGGATGCTTAATAAAAACATTGAAAGTTGCTCAGGTTTGTCTGAAACACTGAACTGTCAGTTAAAATGAAGTATAGAGAGTTTGAGTGATAATTACATCAAATTTTGTTGTTTTTACTACCTACCTGACCACTGATATAAAATGTGTAAATAATTGGATAATTGTAGATAATATTCATTTTTATGAGTGTCTTCAACCATTTAATGATATGTTAATGATAACAATGTGTCATTCTACAGACCAGTTTAGATATAGACGAACATAGATGTAAGGGTTAATTCCATTACGTGAAATACTATGGTTTTTTTTGGACACATCATCTGATACACACGTCAGCAGTGAAGTTATTAGGTAACATATATTTGGCATTCTATGTTTAATAAAATATATTTAGGTTGTATTGTGTTATTTGAAGGTGGGATGAGGTCGTAGTTTAATTACACGAGTAACTAATGTTTCAGGGCCTGACGAGGTGATTGAGGCCGAGTCGGTGATGACATGGCACAGAAATGAGGCTGTCAAGTTACGAATGCAGAGCACGGGGCAATTGTCGGAAAAACCAATATCTCTGCCAACAGTTCTATTAAACGCTTCAAGGAACTTTGCTGACGTAACTGCCCTCGGTAAGAATTTTTTACAGATAATTCAGTTATAAGGAAGAAAGTGTTTGTTTAAACGTGTGTTGGGCTATGGTACTATGTAATTTATACAAAAATGCAATAATATGCACAAAGTAGTGGTCATGTTCATAATGCGATATCCATTTTTGGCCATTGAGGAGCAGTGCCCTGCCACATGTACAGAATGACAGCACATTCTGTATTTTTATTAAAAAATAATTTTGATATAACATTTTGCATAACAAATCTGCAACAGATATTTAATATTTTGCTACCATCATCACTGATTTGTGATCTTTGATAGTAAATTGATACATACCAATGTCATTTGCAAGTTTATATATAAACTGTGAACAACATATAAACCTGAGAGACCCTTCATATGTAAGAATGATGTATTAGACAATGGACATTCATTGACTATGGTAAAAACACAACGGTTCATAACATTGTCCAAGCCTGTAAGCAGATTTCAAAATTGGAACTGAAATGGTTTCTTTAACATATCAGGAGTATCCATTAAATGTTATTTACTTTTACGTACTGTCTTACAGAATCTATAGGAAAATATAATACGCCATTAAAGTAGTGTTTTGAAAGTAAGAAGCTTACTTAAAGTTAAATGGAATGTTTTTCTCACCTGTCCTTACATCTCGCGTCATTTTCTCTCAGCTGTGAAGCGTAATGGGGCATGGATAAAATGGAATTACGAAGAATACTACAGAGAAGTCCGCACAACAGCAAAGGCCTTCATCAAGGTAACACTAACACCCACCCTCATAACACCCACACTCATAACACCCATCCTCATAACACCCATCCTCATAACACCCACCCTCAGTGTCGGTGATTTGATACTCAACATCTAAATGCATCTGACACCATGTTGTTAATTGTTTGCAAAATTTGCTGTATTTGCATATGTGAATGTTAACATGTTTGTAATTGGCAGCCTTTGTAAACTACACAAATGGGTAATAACTACCTTGGGGTGTCAGTGAACGTGCCTCCTGGTTTTCAAATTTTTTCTTGCTAAAGAAAAATTATACTCATTGATGTTTACAGCTTGGACTGGAGCCATACAGTGCAGTTGGCATCTTGGGCTTCAACTCTCCAGAGTGGTTCTTCTCCTGTCTCGGGTGTACATTTGCTGGGTGAGTAGTCTCTGGTTGTAAGAAGTGATAGAAAGAGTCTAGCACATAGACTCTGAAACTATAATGACAACATTGGAAAGAATATTTTGTGGTTATTTGATGATATCAGCCATGTGGCACACTATTTTTTTTATTTGCTTTTAGTTTATTGTACCTTATTTGCCAAAGACATTATTGAATAGAAAATGGCAAAGACATTTACATAACACTATGGGTGGTAATCATAATAAGACTGTTAGTCCAAGTGAACCTTTTATCTCTTGACATACAGACAACAAAGGATGTGTTAGTTCGGCATTGCTGCGGTGTTACTAAGAACCAACTGTTTGTTGCTTGTTATTCTGAAAACCAAACCTGTAGCTGCACGTCTACGTAATTGCCCCTACAGGGATGAATAAAGATTTATTGTAGTATTGTGTAAATATGGACTGAATTCTCCACCACATCCAAGAGGTTTTAAGCAATATCCTCCTACAAAATCCTTTTAAGATTGATTTATTCTAATGCATACATAACGGTACCTCACATTGATGGCGACTTTTGCACTGTTACACAACTCTGTCTAGTCAGGTTTCTGGTGCCATGTGTTTAAAGCGAGGTGTCAGCTAGGTCTTATTTGTTTCATTTAATATGTTCTTATGACTACAACAGGCATGTTGAAGGTTTGCTGCCTGCACTGTGTTTAGTTACTTTATTAAACTTGGAACAAAGTTCACAATTTGAAAGATTCCGCCTGCAACACGTTCAATTGGTAAACAAAGCATCCAGTTTCAATTTTCTTTTTACAATAATGCAGAGGCGAGCAGAGTTAACTGCAACATCCTTTGATGTTTAAGTTTCCCACATGTTCCAGACAACAGACTTCCCGTTACAAATTACTGCTTGGTGAATTGGAGATAGTACTCTGCCTTTAAAGACGGAAACATTACAGTGGAATACTGTTGTTGTTACAGGGGCCTCTCAGTTGGGATTTACACAACAAACACGGCCGATGCTACGAAGTACGTTGCGGAGATGTCTCGGTGCAATATCATTGTGGTTGAGAATGACCAACTGCTGCAGAAGGTACTTCAGGTGTGGGACCAATTGCCCCACCTCAAGGCCATTGTCCAGTACATTGGAGAGCCAAAGGAGAAGATGTCAAATGTCTACTCGGTACGTGTTGTTTAGAACGAGTGCTGGAACACTGGCTTCCTCGGTTGCCGCACCAACTCTGTGAACTTTGCTTCTTGTCAGCGTTAAATTAAAAGAAAATGTAGTTAAATTTCGCCATGGTCTGAAGCCTATATATGTAATGCTGCCTATCCTCATTGGCTTCCTAGCACTTACATCCACCTGTCGATGACTCGTGCATTGTTTATGATAACGAGATTAATCCCGTGGTTTTGTCGAGCCACTGAATTTGATCTTTGTGGATATTGGCACATAAGAAGTCATCATTGTTATTATTAGAAGTTGTACATCTGGGTGGGTGGTCGAGTTGGGAGGATAAATGTAGTTTATGCGTATAATTTTACAGTAGAAACTGTTAAAAATTTATCTTGAAATACCAGCGTATATGGGTTTTAGCATTCTTTGTCACAGTATTCTTTGTGAAGTTTCAGTTCAGAACTGACATTTACTTTTTCATTAAATTATATATATATACTGTATCATACAATATACTCTTATGAAAGCATTAGTTTGTTACATTTTTTTTTAACTTACGATTCTTAGGAAGATAAAATGTATATTTTATAAGGTTTATCTTGAACATAGAATGACCACTAATATTTTCACCTGATCGACCTTGGTTTCTTGGCATTGTGTTGATGGTGGTGCCACCTGGTGTGTTTCAGTGGAAGGATATTGCCGAACTAGCAAAGGACGTATCAGATGATGCGTTGAACAACCGTCTGCGATCACAGGCCGTAAACAAGGCGTGTGCCCTCATCTTTACGGTGAGTGTAATGAGCATTGTAAAGTTACGTTAATTGCAGCCGCACTATCTAACGTAACATTTTAACTACAGCCACACTTATCTTAGGTGCGGCTCAGCTACACCTATCGTATGTAAAATGTTAACTACAGCGGCACTAGAAGTAGTTTTAAAGGGTTGTTTTGTCTTTATAAGATATCTTAAAACAAAAACAACCATTTACTCAGCTAAACTACTTAACTGAATTGCATTGTTAGAATAAATCAAACTATTGAAATACAAATCAAATTGTTCATGCAGTGAGCCAAACTGAATTTTCAAGATTATCTGGTTGCCGCATGTTAGGATCATGAATGTGACATTGTGTCTTTCATTCCACAGTCGGGCACGACGGGAAATCCCAAAGGAGTAATGCTGTCTCATGATAACGTGAGTATTTACAGGATCATTTTGATATTCTTGTGAAATCGTACTTCTCTAAATATAAATTTATTAGACGTCGCAGTTCTATCGGTAAGTCAGTTTTGGGTCGATCTGCCTGAATGTCTTCACTCTTTCAAACACTTAAAATCAAAATTACTACAAATGTAATTTTTGAGGCCCCTTTTTTAACTAATAATTTGTTTTTGCATCAGAAATAATACTGCCATATTTTATTTATTTTATTACAGTGGAGTCTCAATGTTAAAATGACATGTGGTAGTTAACAAAAGTAACTTGAATACTAAGGTTGGCTTTATACTGTGAGTCTGCAATATTGAAAGTTAAGATACGTGCAGATGACTATTAATTATTGGCAAGTTTATTAGACCTATACAAAGCCACTGACATGTGTATGAAATGAGATTGGTGAATAAGAGGCTGTGTTTGACTTTGTAGATAACGTGGATGGCGCTCATGGTCGTGAGATCGGTGAACCTGGCCAAGGGGGAAATAACCATCTCCTATCTCCCCCTCAGTCACATTGCCGCCCAGCTGGTTGACATCTACGCCCCCATCACCTGCGGGGCGACCGTCTTCTTCGCCCAGCCTGATGCCCTCAAGGTCAGCCGGTTGTTTTCTTACGTAGTGCGATTGTCTAGATGGTATTCTCATATAGATATAACGTAAGATCATATTTGAGTTGCCTTAGGCTAGTATTGTAACGTTTCCTTCACTCCCTGCCAGATGGTTTCTGCTGGGGTATTCACATTTTCACACATTAATTTACCTTCATTCACATGCATGCTGTATGAAATTTGTGAAATTCTAATATCTAATTTTCCCACAATCCACTCTCTAACCTGACTCCCCTTAATTTCTGCTCATCCACACGTTGATTTGCTTGGATCGCATCACCAATCAAAATTACACCAGGATCAGTACACCGAAAAACACAGGCTGATATCATAATTTGACTGCTCCGATACCATGCTGCACTAATACATAATTTCTACTCAGCACTAAACGAATGCTCACAGAAATTAAAACAACCTGCGTAACGCCATTTCTACTGTATATCCTTTCGACGCAAGGGGAATGGCGGACCAACACCCTATGTCATGTGACTTTCAGGACAGTGAAGTGATACAACTGCCACTAAATAGATGTTGTCAATTTGCAGGGGTCGCTGTCAGCCACGATGCGAGAAGTGCGTCCCACAGTCTTCCTGGGTGTGCCACGAGTTTGGGAGAAGATCGAAGAGAAAATGCGAGATGTGGGTCGCACATCTGGCGGAATCAAGAAACGCATTGCAGGGTGGGCGAAGAGCATCGGTTACCGTGGCAACATGAGCCTGCAGAAAGGGTAGGTGGCATGGCGCAGTTTCCCAGTGCATTCTGGGTATTGTTTTCCGCGACGCATTCCTTGTTAGGTGTGTTGATGCTGATCGTTTGTTTTGACTAAGCTAACATCTGCTTCTAATCTAACGGTTTAGACTTGGCTGATCCCTTGGCTAACGATTCAGTACTGCAACTTATATTACTTTCTACATGTATGCAATCTAACCTTGCAATAATCCAGTGCATTGTTCTACGTAATTAAATAAAGTTCAAAGTGTTAAAACAAACGTGATCAATTCATACGTCACAGCTGTTTTGCTTTGAGGTTTGTAGTATAAAAAGATGTGGTATCTTTACATCAATGGTTTTGTGTCATTGATTTCTATTGAACTCCCAATAGTTTCCAAATAACAGTTTTTGTGAATCTATAAACATATATATTATTACAATCCATTGTGGCATGGGATTAAAGAAATCAATCAAAACATAAGTATCGGATGGCTTTCTGTGTGGACTGTTGCTTGAGTAAGAAGACAAAACATTGTAACGTCACTGCTTGCTTTGTCTTCAACAGAAACCCAGGAAAGCGACGGTAACTATTGACATTGCATGTTGCGTCCACGCGTGACTTGGCTAAGAGCTGGTTGCTTACTGCTTGTGTCTCGGGGCGTGCTTCATTGTTCTGTCAGGCAGGGTTAGGGTGATTGGGTGTAGTTGTCAAAGTCGGTCAATGAGTAAGCATAGGAAGATGACAACTAATTTGTTTGATTTAATTATGCAGTGAGGGATGATGGGTTTATGAATGCATCACATATATCATGGGCTAATTGTATTGTTATAAGCATGGCAGTTAAATGCAGTTGCACCCTAGAAAATATCTTAGCATCACAAAATAGTCGGGAAGTTATGATTAAACAAATTAAGTGCTGAGAAACATGCCCTCTTTAATCAAGACACAGTTTATACCACCCCCGTGGAAATTCTCTTTGTGTTATTTTGGACTTGTTTTGAAGTCTTACATGTTTTAAAGTAGTAACACACTATATGTCGGAAGCAGATAAAATGTTCAGATTACAATAGTTCTGGTTCACAGACACAGTAGCAAGCAGCCAGTGTGATGAGGTTGTTACGTCTTGAGCAGTGATAACAACATAGTGTGTGCATAAAATAATAACAAAAATACCTGGGAACAGTCGTGCAGTTGTAACTGATACCACTGTTGCCATCTGGTGGTGTGTGATGTCACTAAGAGTCCTGATCGATTCGCATGTGAAATGGAGCATGTTGTGTTAAATCAAGTTGCTAGTGTATTTCTGCTCCAGTATTACTCACTGGCTGCTTAGCACTTGCCACAAAGATGAGTGCTTAGGAAATTTATTATAAATGGAACGGTTTTATTAGCAGCATGTTGAATGATTAGTTCCATGTTGCTCACACAACTTAATTTCAAATGATAATTTGTTGGCTTCTCAGCGTCCTATTGGCTTTGCAATTTGGCTACTGCAAAATGGTTGCCTATGCTTTGCCAATTTTATCACGTCTCACATTTATTTCCTTCGCAAATATTGTCCTTTGCTAAAGAAATATTGTAACTAAATAATGTTAATTCCACTTAAATACGCTTCAGTAATGTATACACATTGTCTTCCCTGAAACACTCATTAAATGTTTTTTCTCTAAATTACTGGTTTTGAGTTTATTACCTACTACATGTTACACTTATTTTTAACTCATTGAGAACTGTACTGCAGAAAATGCTATTGTAAGTCTACAAATAATTTGGGACTAAAAATGTAAATCCGAGACTTGCCAAGTACTATTCAATGTACTTGATAAATACTTGAAAATAAGGCACTTTTTAAAATACACTTTACAGTATTGGTTGTTTAAAAAACCTTAGTCCACCCAGAAGCCTCTCACTTTAGATCATCCTTGACACTGGGTCAAAGTGACCTGAATTGCAGTTACCTTACTTGTGAGGTGGCTGCATTAGTAGGGGACCGTGAAGTGAGATTCGACTACTGAAACATTGAACCAGACCATAGCATTCACATTGTTCCCTCAAACACTTGTGAGTTGTGTTCACACAGACCTCTCTTTGTTGCAGGGGCAGCTTGCCGTTCGGATGGGGCCTAGCGAACGCCCTCGTCTTTAAGAAGGTGCGTGTGGCGCTCGGACTGGACCGCTGTCGAATGTGTGTCACCTCCGCGGCTCCCATCACCAAGGAGACACTCGACTACTTCCTGTCTCTCAACATCCCGATCCTCGAGAACTACGGCATGAGCGAGTGCACAGGTCAGTCGGAGTTCTTAAATTATCGCCCACAAACCAAGTAAAAAGTCTTCAATCTCCGGTTCTCTTTTACATTGTTATTACATTTCGTACTCCATTTATCTTGCTTACTTAATTTGGTCTTGTTTAACATTAATTTAGTTTATATTAACTTTTAGGGTTCATAAGTGACCTTGACATTCTTGAACAGCCATGAGTTATTGGACCTATTTAAAGGCCTTGAAATCGTTGAATTAAAAAGGAGTCTTGAAAAGCCTTGATTTTTCTGTGGTCAATTAAAATGGTGTCATGCCGAGTATCAGCCCAAAAGGCCATAGGCAAGTAGGTGGAAAATCTCAGCAATATATCATTATCAACATTGGGAAGGCCAACTTATAAAATAATTATCGTGCTCACTGAGTTATTAACTGTAAAAGTGGCTGTTAAAAGTGGATTAAAATGGTCTTGAATTTCTTTTTCAAATAGCCTTGAAAAATCTTTAATAGCCTTGAGTTTAAAATCTTCAGAAGTGAGTGGACCCTGAATTTTATTCCCTATTTTATTCCCTGAAGTTATGTAATCTCATTCTTAAAAAAATTCAGTCATTACGTATTGTTTCATTCGAATGAGGAATCACGTGTGATTTTTACTACCATTTGCAGGACCTCACACCATATCGGTGCCATGGAAATACATCACAACCAGTGTGGGGGTGGACATAGCAGGGGTGTCAACCATCCTTGACAACCAGGATGACGAGGGCAACGGAGAGGTAGGGTGCAGAATTATTGAGGGGAAATGTCAAGATCTTGTTAAATATTTCTATCCCGTCTAAAATTGTAATTTCAGCAATGATTTTACTTTCAAGATATTTGCCAATTGGTGTTGTACTCACAAGCAAATCTACATTAACAAGTGTAAAGTTTTTTTCTAAAATTATAAACAGTGTACTATTCATACAGAGTTTGTGCTTTTGTCTGTTGAGTTTAGTTTCCCCAGTGTCCAAAGTATGTGTTCTGTGTCATGTCGATCTCTCATGTCTTGTGTCACAATGTCCTGTGTCTGTAGATCTGTCTGTCCGGTCGACATGTCTTCATGGGTCACATTGTCCTGTGTCTGTAGATCTGTCTGCCCGGCCGTCATGTGTCACGTTGTCCTGTGTCTGTAGATCTGTCTGTCCGGCCGTCATGTCTTCATGTGTCAAATTGTCCTGTGTCTGTAGATCTGTCTGTCCGGCCGTCATGTCTTCATGTGTCATGTTGTCTTGTAGATCTGTCTGTCCGGCCGTCATGTCTTCATGTGTCACATTGTCCTGTGTCTGTAGATCTGTCTGTCCGGCCGTCATGTCTTCATGTGTCATGTTGTCTTGTAGATCTGTCTGTCCGGCCGTCATGTCTTCATGTGTCACGTTGTCCTGTGTCTGTAGATCTGTCTGTCCAGCCGTCATGTCTTCATGTGTCAAATTGTCCTGTATCTGTAGATCTGTCTGTCCGGCCGTCATGTCTTCATGTGTCAAATTGTCCTGTGTCTGTAGATCTGTCTGTCCGGCCGTCATGTCTTCATGTGTCATGTTGTCTTGTAGATCTGTCTGTCCGGCCGTCATGTCTTCATGTGTCAAATTGTCCTGTGTCTGTAGATCTGTCTGTCCGGCCGTCATGTCTTCATGTGTCATGTTGTCTTGTAGATCTGTCTGTCCGGCCGTCATGTCTTCATGTGTCACATTGTCCTGTGTCTGTAGATCTGTCTGTCCGGCCGTCATGTCTTCATGTGTCATGTTGTCTTGTAGATCTGTCTGTCCGGCCGTCATGTCTTCATGTGTCACGTTGTCCTGTGTCTGTAGATCTGTCTGTCCGGCCGTCATGTCTTCATGTGTCAAATTGTCCTGTATCTGTAGATCTGTCTGTCCGGCCGTCATGTCTTCATGTGTCATATTGTCCTGTGTCTGTAGATCTGTCTGTCCGGCCGTCATGTCTTCATGTGTCAAATTGTCCTGTGTCTGTAGATCTGTCTGTCCGGCCGTCATGTCTTCATGTGTCATGTTGTCTTGTAGATCTGTCTGTCCGGCCGTCATGTCTTCATGTGTCATGTTGTCTTGTAGATCTGTCTGTCCGGCCGTCATGTCTTCATGTGTCATGTTGTCTTGTAGATCTGTCTGTCCGGCCGTCATGTCTTCATGGGCTACCTGGACATGGAGGAGAAGACGAAGGAAGCGATAGATGAGGAGGGTCTGCTCCATTCTGGGGACATTGGACGCAAAGACAAGAATGGATTCATCTACATCACTGGCCGCATCAAAGGTACTGGTTCCTCTGCTCACTAAACATGTCTGTTTTTCTTGTACTTACTACCCGAGTTGTGGGTCTTAAGGAGATCTGCCTTGTTGTCCAGATGATACAGTCCAGAATGGATCAATTTTAGCAGGGGGACATTGCAGAAAGTTTGTTGGTGGGCGGAAGGACCAAATAAAATGGTAATCGGTACAGATTCTTGTATTGGTGGATCTGGTAACTTGTCTTAAGATCAAGATTAAATAATGTATTGTAAAATAAAGCTCTGATAACCCAATGTGCCAGTGATCAATAATTTGATAATTTCTGTACAACTTAATTTTCATGCAAATCTTAACGAATTTGTTTAATAATAAAAATTGGATTTGAAAACTAATTAAATCCAGACACAAATAATGAAATAATGTGGAAGTTGACAGCATATGGATATTATTTTGCGAATGCCATTTCAACCAATCACCTGGCTTTCTTTGATTTGCTGCAGAGCTGATCATCACGGCGGGCGGGGAGAACGTTGCCCCAATACTGATTGAGGACACCGTGAAGGAGGAGTTGCCGTGTGTCAGCAACTGTATGCTGATTGGGGACAAGAAGAAGTTCCTCGCTGTCCTCCTCACACTGAGGGTGAGTGACTGGTTCCCTCAGTAAAGCAGCCACCTCGCAATTAAGGTCACCCCAACAAATTATTTATGTTGTAAGAGTTAGGTGCAGGAAAGTAATCCTGCTAATAAGGTCACCCCACTAGTGTGATCACTTTTATCTGTCTTGAGGGTGACTGTTTTACTGTGGGTGCACTTTTCTGACAAAGTTAGGACACCTTGTCCGTTTCGCTACCGTATAATCAGTCAACGTCTAGAATCAGCCAGATGCTGTCTGTCATTCACTTTCAGACTGTCGTCACCAGATGCAATAAGACTGTCGTTCACTTTCATACTGTCGTTACCAGGTGCAATAAGACTGTCTTTCTCTTTCAGACTGTTTCTCTTTCAGACTGTCGTCACCAGGTGCAATAAGACTGTCGTTCACTTTCAGACTGTCATTGACATGGAGACGATGCTCCCCACGGAGAAGCTCAGCCCGGCGGCGGTGGCGTGGTGCCGCTCCGTTGGCAGCTCCGCCACAACCCTGTCGGACGTCTTGAATCAGCGCGACGAGAAAATACTGAAGGCCCTGCAGGGCGGCATTGACCGGGCCAACGCACGCGCCATCTCACGGGCACAGAAGATACAGAAGTGGTCCGTCCTGCCCCACGACTTCTCCATCCCTGGGGGAGAACTGGGTACGTGTGGAGGATTTCTGTCTCCCTCTAACTTGGATGTTGACTCTGTTACATGGCTGCATAACAACAACAAAAGATTTTATGCAAGCTTTGTGGTTTGGAATAGTTTTGTTTTCATGCAAATCTGATTTACTTTGTTTAATAATAATCGGATGTGAAAACTAATTCAAAACAGTTGGTCTGTCTGAAATTGTTTACAAGATTTTTAGATTTGAACACATTTGCTGTCAGCAGTTTTAACATTTAGGCAAGCTGACATCCAGTACTACGAAACATATTGGGACAGCTTTGAACAATGTTTTGAGGGTGTAGGTGAATTAGTTTTGGTGAAATTGATACCCAGTACATTGTCTGTTTGGTATTACACGGTATACTACGCATACATTTACATTAATAAAGTATGTGTTATATAAGCTCCGTACAGGGCCTTGAAAGTCTTGAAAAGCCTTAAATTTGATTGGACCAAAAAAGCCTATGCACAAAAATAACTCGTGCACATTGGGAAATCGGCATTTCATTGTGGTTGGCGCCATTGTTTTCTTAATCAAGTAAAAATTGTAATGTTAACTTAATTTACTGCACTTAAAAGAACATTTGTCGTTAAGTCTTGAATTTCTTTTTCAAATAGCCTTTTGAAATTCAAGGCTATTCAGAATTTCAAATGTCCAGATGTGTATGGACACTGGTTATAGTGACGTCTTATTTGTCTGCAGGTCCAACCATGAAGTTGAAACGTCCGGTTGTTGTGAAGATGTACCAGAAGACAATCGATGCCTTCTATGAGTGAACATGCTTCACTTCATGATAGTTCAACGCAATTGAAAATGTAAACTGTTCCACCGACCGTCTCGGCGCTGGCAAATCACTGACTTTACCGTCCGAGACCAGCAGCAATCTGTCACTGTCAGTGCCGATTGATGTTTCTCGGTGCCTTCACTTGGCGGCGCCACTTATGCCTTGAGGACAGAGCAAAGCCAGCTGTGATACACACAATGGCTGTCTTCGTACGTTACACGTGACACCGATAGTCGCGTGACACCCGGAGAACGTTGACCAAGCTATATCAACAGGGGTCCATTTCACTGACATTCATAAGAGCTCGTAATGGCAAAATTCATCTTTAAACTCACTTCACAGTGATCTTGTATAATTGAAACTGTCAACACACTCACTGGTGTCTCACAGAAGTAGTGTCTCACAGAAGTAGGGCCGTCAGTGATATTTGTGTATTTGTAACATCCATTAAATTCCACTGTGGATTCTGTTTAATGTGGATTTTCCTCATGGACTCTTGTCTTCGTGAAAAGAGCCCCAGATCTCTGGATATGCAGTGTTTATGTTCGTCACAGACGTACCAGAACCAGTGACGTGTATAGCAGACGCTGGCGTTGGCGTTACTATGTCGGCAATTGACAGCGGCTGAAGGCCACAGCGATATTTGTCACTTGCTGGTGTGTGCAGTGTTCAGAAATGACGCAAGATTGTGCATTAGCGAACGACGCCCTGCAATGTGCTTTGATCGCGTGTCTAGGGCGTCTGTAAACTAACCTTACATTCCAACTCCAACTGACATCAAGGATGTCGATTCAAGTGGGCTCGCTAACCGACAGCGAGATAAAATAGGAAAGTGATGTGTAACCGAAGCCGTCCCGATTACGATTACGTTGTCTCTTTTACTACGAGCTGCTGTAATGATTTACCTGCCGTTTACGCTTGCCGATTTGTGAGCATTGGTTGTCCGAGAAAGCGCCTGTTACCATTCCATGTTTACTGTGATTCAGGAGCACTGAAATGAAATAACTCACTTGTGGGTTGTGATTGTCGCATTGCAATTTCCGTGCAGCCAGGGAGGATGTATGTATATACACTGAATGTGACCAGCTGGTGCCCGTGTTAAGCTTATGTACAGATATGTCTTGTGTTAAGCGTGAAGTCGACGCCTAGGTGTATAGTCGTGTCATTTGTTCACAGGCGCGGCTTCATGTGAACTTTTTGTCATGTTATTAATTACTTTGTTCGCTCATTTATAATTCGCTCATTTATAATTAAGTACTGTGTTGGCTCATTTATAGGAGATATTATGGGGTCATGTGACTTTGTGGCCCAAACACGCAAGGTATAAACGGGTTTGTTAATCGTAGCTGTACGGATATGAGTTATTAGTTTGACCATTAGTTGTGGTCATTAATTAACTTAGCGGAGGTATCAAAAACTGTGTAACAAAGGGGTCGAACTATAAGTAGTAGATAAGTAGGAAATCATTCAGGAAGCTGGTATTGTATGTATGTATGCACTAAGGCATGGTGGGCTTCTCGACTAACTCAAAAAATGAATTCAGTCGTCAAGCACTGATGTTAAGGCATGGTGGGCTTCTCGACTAACTCAAAAAATGAATTCAGTCGTCAAGCACTGATGTTAAGGCATGTTGGGCTTCTCGACTAACTCAAAAACTAAAACTGAATTCAGTCGTCAAGCACCGATGTTAATGTATGTATGTCTGTATGCGGTCTAATTTATATGTACCTAGTTGTTGACATATCATTTGTTGTGAGCATGCACTCTATAGCCAAACATTATCATGCAGGTTGTGATGCTGTGTTACTAATTACCAAGTGTGTCTATAACTCGAGATGCTATTAACTTATTTGAGTGTTTATGTAGATTTTCAAAGTGTACATGGCATTGTTAATGCGGTATTGGTTAAGATATTATTAACTGTTATAGATGATGTATATTGATCATGATGACGTTTGCCTTAGTGCTGTCGTTGCTGTAATTAACGCTAGTAGCTGTAGTTGATACGCCAGCACTCGCAAGAGGGCGCTGCTGTGAGGGAATCCAATCCATCCGGCAGATGGCGGCACTGGAAGGCTAGGATAGTCATTCTGCTTCTCTGCGTAGCTAATTTTTGTTTTCATTAGAGTAAGTTGTTTAGCGTGTATTTGTTTGCGTATCTTGATTAACGGGAAGTGATTTTCAGTGTTTTTCACGCATATTAATCATATAAGTCCCATTGGTTTGACGATATTTGTAGACTTTGCTATTATTTTGTTCAGTCTTCTCTACTGGCAAGTAAACAGTTTATTAAGAAGTGCACCTTTTGTTGAAACGTTTTGTTACAACTTGTCCGCGCAGTTCTTATTGGTGTGCGTGACATCACCGCCGTGTGGGCAATTTAAACCTGTCGGCGGTACGATTGTATTTCCGTGCGCATTCTCAGTTACTTCGATAGATAAAATGCACGCGCACTCACATTGAATGTATATTTTGCAATAAAATGTAGAAACGCAATTACTTGGAAGTTTCTTCGATTGTGTGGTGGCATTTGCAACATCCGCTTTGTCTAAATGAGAATAAAGTAGGCGGTCGTTTTCACTACGAGATCATCAGCAAATAATTATACGATGAGATACCTAAAATGGCACACAACCATTTCTGTCTGGCAGGAAATATGCCTGAATATAGACTCCGTTGTAAACGAGAAAAAAATCAATATATAATTTGGGGGGATCAGCAGGCCTTGTGCTCGCTCACACCCTCGTCCACCCAAGTGCTGTTTGTCAGGTCACGTGGTTTCCCTCATTGGTCCCTCGTCGTGCTTCCTTAGGGCTCCAACCAGAGCAACACAATTAGAGAGCGTAGATCCGTAATCGTTATCAAAATGCAAATTATTCTGCCATGCAACAAACGTTATGGCAAGTCTAAAAAGGGACGCTTCGTTAGGCAGTGAAACACTTTCATAATGGGTAACCCAAAAGGTTAGGACAACCCAAACAGTTACATTCCACTGTCAACATCACGTATTATGCTATGGATTTGTAGAAGCACGGACTATTTAAGGAACGATCCAAAAATTCAGTTTCATAATACGTGTATTTTGACTGAATAAATTAAATAAACAAACTGAAGGCGGTGTGACGGTCTGCAACGTCGAGCGGTCCAGAACGTCGTTCTACTTCCGTTTTTAATCGGGTTATGCATACTGCGCATGACTGCAACACTTCCGACTTTGGTCCAAGTCACATGCAATGTGACGACCTAAGCGGCGATGTTTAGTTGTCAGTAACACGGAGACATCGAGTGTCCGCTCAGTGAAACTGAGACAACTGTCGCTGTCGCAACATCGCAAACTATCGCGACAACTTTAATGTATAATTTTAAAAAAAAATCATTACATTTATATATTGGAACAAACTACCATGAAATGTATAACTAAAAATTTTAATGTAGTAACATTTCTATATTTCTATACACCTATTTACGATTTTTTTAAATAATTTTTCGTGATGCACACGATGAGTTGTAGCACCTGTGATTCGTGTATGTCCGACAAAACATCCCGTCGTGGACCCACAGTAATAGCGCAACGTCCTCGTTACCAGACATCGCGGGAGTTATTCAACCCACCAATTCGCTTACGCTCCGTCAAATGCGTCGATGACGTCATGAAACGTTACCGTAACTACGAGCTGACCGCGGGCTAGACGTGGCGGGAACACAGTGGTCGAGAACGACACCGATACAAACACTTGTAGCGGTCATGAGCGAGTCAAACAACTGTTGACGACGTCGGAACATGTCGCACACTGGCAACAGGACGTTGTGGCGTGCGCACACACCGACATCACTACCGGCCTACTCGCTACGGTGTCATCTAGGCAGCCGCCGGACCAACCGCATCGCCACCAACAGAGGAACAAACACAGCGTCCTCACAGCACAACATCTCGTAGGGTGACTTGGCACTGAGAGCGACCAATCACTGACGCAGTAGGCCTACTTCTATTTAACGAATAGTTACATGACAAAGGGACACGTGAAGGCACTGCAGGGGTGTGGAGTTGCTCCGCCGAATGTCACGAGTTGCAGCACGCTGTCACATCGACTCCATCGACGGCCTCGTTGTGTGAGAGTTGATTCACACATACTACATACATACATACATACGTACATACGTACATACGTACATACGTACATACGTACATACGTACATACGTACATACGTGCATACGTGCATACGTGCATACGTGCATACGTGCATACGTGCATACGTGCATACGTGCATACGTGCATACGTGCATAAGTACATCATACATACATACATACATACATACATACATACATACATACATACATACATACATACATACATACATGCATACATACATGCATACATGCATGCATGCATGCATGCATACATACATACATGCATGCATACACACACACACACACACACACACACACACACACACACACACACACACACACACACACACACACACACACACACACACATACATACATACATCAACATATACCCACACATAGCTGTATAAAAAAAAAACGAAAGCGCTAGTGCATTTTTAATCAAACTTTTATTGGAAAAAAACATTGGTATTGTCAATTTGTGGGTGGCAACACCGTAGTCTAATGGGAAGTAGATAACCTCATTCGTTGCAGGCATTAAAGTCTTTACAAGACAAATTAAGCACTTGTGCCCCTGATGTTGTAGTATGTGACGTCAGAGAAACAGCAACAATAACACGACGTCATACATCACGTGTTACGTGCGGTTGGCGGTTATAGAAGGCGTCCCATAGACATCCCTATACACATTGAGCTAGAGCTGCCAGGACTATAGTAAAATGTTTCATATCCAAATAAAAAACACGCTCGCCGGAATAACAGTACTCTCTGTCAATGGCACTGATCTTGACACGTTTTCGGCGTTGTCGATGATTCCACTGTTCGTTGTTTCTATACAAATCCACTAACCTGCCACCGACAGATCATTTCAAATCGCCGATTAATTGCGATAGTGAAATGCAATTTTGAGCGGTTACTGTGGCCTCCAATGCACAACACACAGCGCCATCACGCGGGCACCTACACTATGTGTTCTTACATCGTTCCACCAGATGGCGCCAATTGTTTAATGACAAAATGGCCGTGTAGTTGCGTTGTGCTCAGTGATTAATTTGCTCTACCCACGCCCACTCGCTTTGGCCGATATGAGCTCCCGTGGTGGTCTCGGTTTGAGCAGACGAGGCGGCCTCGCTTTCGCTGCATCGGCCGATAGATGGGGCAAACAACGCCCGGACGACACGCAGATCGACAGACTCGTGCCAGCCGCACTGGTAGGCGCCGACTGAAAAAGAAACGTAACAACTCAGCTGTAATTCTTTTTCAAGACGTGGAAGCAATTTTAGATGCTTCAAACTGACACCGTGAGTTACTAATTTGTTCAATTGTTTTTAGTATTACCCTAAATTTATTATTATTTTGAAATGGGACTGCAACCCGCCAAATGGTTTTTAATAAGATCGAAGCATTGTTCGAACTGTTGCCCTCATGAAAATATAAACATGGTCAAATTACGGGCTTAC
>OZ024866.1:43184650-43205890 GCA_964017155.1 Oasisia sp. SBJ-2009
TTGCTGGCGATCAGCTGCTGCTTCTCCCGTCTCAAGACGTCCACTTGCGTCTGTAAGTCGGCAACCTTCCCACTTAGATTTTTGTTCGACTTAACAAGGTCACGCATGCGCTGTGCTTCGTTGTCTGCGCCGCGCGTGTTCTGCTCCAGCCTGCTGATATACGACTTCATTCGCGAGATCTCGTTTAGTCTCGCGTCAATGTCTTGCTGCTTAGCCGACAGCTCGATCAAGTGGCCGTGCTTGAGGCGCTCTATGTCTTTTTGCGCGTTAATGAGCAAGTCTCGTACATTCCCGCATTCGGATTTCACGTCTCGCAGTTCGCTCTCGAGTGACGTCACCCTTTCGCGCCACTCGGCGGAGCCTTGTTCGCGCGCGTCCACCAGGCGGCGCTCGCACAGCGCCGTTTCTTCGGCGAGGCGGCTCGCCTGCGCGCGCTTGTCCGTCTCGAGCACGAGCAGGCGAGACTTCGCGTCGGCGATAACCTCCGCGATTTCGTCCTCGTACGCCGCTCGCAGAGCCTCGTTCTCGATCTCCTTCTCGTGGTTGCGCACGAACAGCATGTGGACGACCTGGGTGAGTTCGGCGACTTTCTTCGACATACGGAAGCCGTAGCTATTCTCGGCGTCAGTGACGGTAGCGGTGCCTGCCGCACTGCGGGCCCGACCCGTCGTGACGTCACGGCCCCGTACCCCGCCTCGCACGTGCACGTTGATCTTCTTCATGACGTCGAATGGCTCAGTGGGTCATTGGGTCGGTTCCGGTACAGGCGCCGAGCGCTCGGTACAGTCAAAGCTGTCCGGCCAGTCGTCGGCGCATCAAGACGTGCTTTCTGTCAGAACTGTCGCAGGTGGTCACGTTTGACCACTCGCTGGACAGTGCACGACCAACATGTGCGTGTACTGAGCCGTGTCTGTGACGTCTTCATAGGAAGAGCTGAGACTGTCGCTTGGCCACAACCTTGGTCTTTGCACCTGTAAGCAACGTACAGCAACATTGTAACTTCTCAATTGGTCCAATGGCCTACTTCTTAGCACGATATCATCTAATAATAAAAGTAATAATAATTGAAATAGTAACAATAACACTGATCTTAATTTCCGAAGTATAGCACACACGCACATACACACGCACCCACACCTACGCACCCACACGCACGCATCCACGCACACACACGCACCCACACGCACGCACCCACACACACACTCACACGCACCCACACACACACACACGCCCACAACCAACCACACACACACGCACGCACCCACACCCACGCACCCACACCCACGCGCCCATACACACCCACGCACGCACACATGCACCCACACTCACGCACCCACACACGCACGCACCCACACACACGCGCCCACAGACGGACCCAGACACGCACGCACCCACGCACGCACCCACACGCACCCACACCCACACGCACGCACCCACACACGCGCCCGCACACGCGCGCGCACACCCACACACACACACGCACATTAATAAAATTTTCCCGATAAACACAAACACTTCCTAATGTTCTTGCTGCATAAGCTAAGCCGTTGGTATTAATATAGTAAATGTAACAGCGAATTGAATAGATATGGGCCACACATTAGTCCCAACAAGTTTCGTGTAGTGATATTTCATTTGGTCTGTTAATAATTCCAATAAAAAGTGTGCGTGTGTGTGTGTGTGTTAGTGAGGTAGACCAGTTCCTGATCCTTTACGATATCGTTGATATTCGTGAAAGAACTATCCAACGACAAAATCTGTCAGTGATAATTGGATCAAGACGATAATAGTTTTTCATGCGCCATCTACATTAATCACTTAGGCCTGCGAACGACAGACATTGTACAGTTGTGATTACAATCTGAAGACTTATTCAGAAAATTCTGCGTTACCTGTTATTAGTAGCACTATTCTAGTCACTACTTAGTATCCGCGGACTAATTACTGCGTGGGTCAACTTGAGTTTGTGCTCGAGTGAACCCGCCCCCCCCACCTAAACCACGATTTAGTACAGATCAATTAAACTTAATTTATGAACGCCATTAATACTGTGTCCCTAACGACAGCTAGTGATGCAAGTATAATAAGTGTATTTTACTGTGTACACAATATTCAGAAGATTTGCCAAACGTCATAAATGTGTCAAAACCAACGCTGCAGGCGAACACAACTGAGCAACATCCCCAAAGACACATCTAGATACGGTAGCTGCTTAGAGAGCCCCTCCCAAACACTATCCTCTACGAGGGTTTGACTTAGGGCAAACTCCCAGTAAGCAAACCCAAAATGAGATTTACAGTTATGGCCAATCGAGTCACGAAATAATATTGCATCGACCTGCTATGCGGGAAGACATTTTGCTGTGGCGAGTCTCATTCGCAGTCCAATCTTTCCAGATTGTATCTAGTCTTGTAACGTTTTGAGTTGTGAAACGTGTGCTACTACTTCTCTGGATTATGTCTAGTCTTGTCATGGCTGCATTTGCTGAGGCAATCCTGGTGGGTATTTTTGAGGTGCAGAGCTTAGCCATCTTTGGACAAAGTCGGCCCAAGATATTTGAAGTTGTTGATTTCTATAATGTTGGTCATACCTGACAATGTTAGCGCTGCAGAGTATAATTTTTACCAAACACAAATTGCAGCAATGCATGAATCGGGATCCCACGATTGGTGGAAGCATATGAAAACAATAATGGGACTTAAAACAAATGGCAATTCATGCATGCAAGGTCTAGCTAACAAAACAACGGATGGTGATTGTGGCTTACTGGCCAATACAATGAATGATTTCTTTGTGTCTGTGAGTGACCATTTGCCTCGGTTAAATAAGAGCCACAAGGTGTTCGACGTTAACGAGGAACTGCCGCATCAGTATGTGATAAGCGTATATACTACTTTAAAGCTTTGGAGAGTGTTAAAGCCAACAAGGCTACTGGGCCTGACAACATCCCTGCATGGGTGTTAAGAAACTATGCAAATGTTCTCGCCCCTCCATTAACTGCTATTTTTAACAATTCACTAAGAGAAGGTGTACTCCCTATGGAATGGAAAATGGCCAATATAATACCGTTGCCAAAAATAAGCCCCCCTGTGTCGATTGAAAAAGACATTAGACCAATTTCACTAACTCCAATAGCTGCCAAGGTGTTTGAATCAATAATAATGAAATGGGTGGATGAAACAATTGAAGGTGAAATTGATGCTAAGCAATTTGGAGGAATTAGCGGAACGTCCACAACAGATGTTCTTGTCGAACTGGTTCATATGTGGTATAAGGCGACAGATAAATTGAATTTTTATGTCAGAGTTGTAATGCTAGACTTTAGCAAAGCGTTTGATCTTATTAATAATCATTTGTTGCTAGATAAGCTACACTCGTATGGGTTGCCCGTACATATTTTAAGATGGATGGCAAAATTTCTATTAGACAGAGCTCAACGAGTAAAAATAGGAAATGAATATTCCCATTCTGGTCATCCCAATGGGGGAGTACCGCAAGGGACATTGTCTGGACCTAAATGTTTCCTTGTTTACATAAATGATTTAAGAACGACTGTTCCACTATATAAGTATGTAGATGATAGTATGTTATTTGAAATATGCGACAGAAAGGGTGTATCTGTCATTCAAGAGTCGGTTGATATTGTTGCTAGATGGACAGAAAAGAATGACATGAAAATTAATTCGGAAAAATCAAAAGAAATAATCATTAGTTTTGCACAAGATGGCAATTTCAGAAGCACTATCCCGAATATAAAAATTGATGGGAGGGATGTAGCACACGTTTGCCATGCCAAACTATTAGGTGTGACCATTTCTCAGGATCTGACATGGAACAAACACGTAGATACTATTGTGAAAAAAAGCTGGTAAACGCTTGTACATGTTATATCAGTTAAAGCGTGCAGGGATTACACAGAAAGATCTGGTCAGTGTATATGTTAGTGTGGTGAGACCAGTTCTAGAATATGCATGTCCTGTATGGCACACTAACTTGCCCCAATATTTGTCTGACAATATTGAAGTTATACAAAAAAGGGCATTTAAATGTATTTTTCCTGGATTGGGGTTACGCGGAGATACTAAGACGTGTTAACCTGGATACGTTGAATGTAAGACGGGAGAGCATTTGTCAAAAATATTTTGATAAAATTAAAGTCGGCACACATAGATTAAATTATCTGCTGCCTGACAAAAGACATACCGAGTATAATATTAGACAAGAAAATGTGTACCCGTTACCAGTTACTAGAACGAATAGATTCCGTAACTCCTTTATACCGTGGGCTTTATACAACTGTCAGTAAAAAGGTTATTAGTACGGTATGATTTGCGGTATCAAATGTATTTCTATTGTATTTGTATGATGTTTTGATGAGTCAATTGTAACCTTCTTCCGAGTACCGCCTAGCTTCAACATGCTGAAGATACAGGCGGGCGAACAGGAAAAATCAGAAATATATATATATGTATATATATTTTTTTTTCCGTTTTGGGTGCATTGCAGTGTATCAGAGCCGTAATTTGTGCATGTAAAAGTAATGCGTGCAACAACAACAACAAAAACTAGTTATATCTAAAAGGTGGAATAATGGAAAGTCTGGATATTGCTCTTAAAAGAATCAAGGCTGTTTTTATTTACAATATGTTGGGGGAGGGAGTTCCAAAGTCGAATGGTATTTGGGAAAAAAGAATACAAGTGGTAGTTACATCTGGAGTGAGGGATAACGTAAGACAAGGAATGTTGCTTTCTAGTGACTGTGTTTGAAGGAATTAGATATTTATTTGCAGGTATGCCCACTAGGTCATTTGATATTTTATATAACATGCATAGTTTTGCATCTTTTCTACGGTCTGCTAGGGATCTCCAGCCTAATGACTGGAGCATATTGGTAACACTTGACGTATTATGGTGGCGATGTAAAACATATCGAGCTGCTCGGCGTTGTATCATTTCAAGTTTATTTATTTGTGTAGCGGTGTAAGGGTCCCAGACAGTACAGCTATTTTCCAGGATAGGTCTAACAAAGGTGAAATAAGCAAGAGTTTTTATTTGGATTGATGATACTTTTAGATTTCTGCGGAGGAAGCCTAATGATCTATTTGCTTTTGAAGAGATGCTATTTATGTGGGCATTCCACCGAAGGTCAGATGTTATGGTTAGGCCAAGATATTTAGCTTGTGAAACAGTTTGAAGTGGTTGTCCATGGAGAATGTACTGGGTTTTAGTGATAGTTTTATTTCTTGTAACAGGGATGACATGGCACTTTTCAAGGTTGAAACTCATTTTCCATTTTTGTGTCCATTTGTCGAGTGTGTTAAGGTCTTCCTGGAGTGCAGCTGTGTTTATCTTAGGCTTAAGAGCTATATACATTATGGTGTCATCAGCAAAGAGTCTAACTGTAGAAGTAATATTGTCTGGAATGTCGTTAATGTAAAAAAGGAATAGGCAGGGACCAAGTACAGAACCTTGAGGGACTCCTGATGTTACAAGGACTTCAGAAGAAGCCTCGCCCTCTATTAGTACTCTTTGTGATCGATCGGTTAAGAATGCTTTAACCCAGGAATTTGTTTTGCCTTGGATGCCATAGTGATGGAGTTTGTCAACTAGTTTGGTATGGCTGACCTTATCAAATGCTTTAGAAAAGTCCATCACTATGACATCCGTTTGTGCGCCAGATTGCATATTTGTGACTAGGTCGTTTGTGAATTGGATGAGTTGTGTCTCACATGACACACGAGATCGAAAGCCATGTTGAAGGTCGTAAAGGATGTTGTGTGACTGTGCATGTTTCATTATATTACTAACTAAGATATGTTCCATTAATTTAGATGCTATACATGTCAAGGAGATGGGTCTGTAATTGGAAGCAAGGTATTTTTGGCCATGTTTGAAGATAGGTGAGACATTTGCTTTTAACCAGTCTTTGGGGACTTCTTTTGTTTCATATGATTTCCGAAAGATTAAGGTAAGTGATGGCGTAATTTCAACAGCTAACTCTTTTAGAATTCTTGGGTGGATATTGTCTGGTCCTTGGGCTTTATAGGGTTTAAGATTTTGCAGGAGTTTTAGTACACCAGTTTCTGTAATTTCTATGTCTGGCATTTCTGGTAGAGTTGAATTGTATAGATTGGTTTCTTGAGGAGATTGGTCATCTGTAAAGACTGACTGGAACTGTTGATTTAGTATCTCTGCTTTGGCTGTGGGGTTTGAATGTAGGATTCCATTTTGTCTGAGTGGTGATACCCCTGTGTGGTCTGTACGGCAGTGTTTCATGTACGTCCAAAATTTCTTAGCATAACTTGGTTTTTGAGTACCATCATCATTAGAGGTGACAATCTCATTTACATAGTTCCAGTAGGCAGATCTTAGTTGTTGCTGTATAGTTCGTTTTAGGTCTTTGTATTTTGGAGTGTGCTTGTGATTTTTATACATTCTGTCCCTTTTCCTCATAAGTTTCTTTAATGTTTGTGTGATCCAAGGGTATCCATCCCTACGTTTAGTCATTCTGGATGGTATGTACATTTCAGCTCCTTTGACAATGGTATCCCGAAATGTACACCATAATGTATTTGCACTGTTTTGTTCATAGCAATTTTGAAGAGTTTTGTTTACTTATCTCATTTGTTGTCTGAAATTTTCCCAGTCCGCCTTATTGAAAAGGGGAATCTTTCTCGGTTTCTGTTTCTGTTTCATTGGGTTTATGTCTAGTTCTGTATAGCAACAGTCATGGTCTGAAATTCCTGGTAGTACCTCTGTTCGGTTTATGTTAGTAGGATTGTTTGTTATCATTAGGTCCAGGGTGTTATCTCCTCTTGTTGGTTTATGTATAATTTGTATCAGGCCAAAGTCATCAAGAATGTTTCGGAATTTTTCATGTAGCGATACATTTTGGCAGTTTGATTTTAACAGTTCGTTATGCCAATCCCATCCTGGGAAGTTGAAATCTCCTCCAATGAATATGTGTTGGTTTTGTAATGTCAATCCAACTCAGTTGAGTTGCTAATAAAACTTGTGTTATTATGATTAAGATGACTGTGCGTGATTTTGCCAAAACAGGCGTACAATGATTTTCCTCTAATCTTAGACGACCCCCTTGCCGTAAGCATCTGCATTCTGAACCTATCATATGTTTATTTCTTATGTACCTGAAGGGAATATTTATATATTTTCAGATCTACCCTTGCTCTATTGCAATATGCATAAACGAGTCAACGGGATGTCTACAATGTCGATGCAGAGAGACCGTTGTTACATATGTCTGTTTAGACCAAATCACACACAAGACACAAGGAAATGTTGATTACAGACTCCCGTTCTCGTGTTAATCGGAAATATTCATGAACATAACAGCATAATGCATTTAATTAAAATGTTCCCGAAATTTACAAATAACTATTTCAAAAGCCAAAATTTCATACAGAGCGTAATGAGGAACTGTACATCAATTGCTGAAAGGCTTAGCATTCTACTTTCAAATCGAAAACGAGGTTGGTATTCCTGCGAGACTGCACCGTTTTAGGACGCACCATGACGGTAACAGGTAGATCCGTCATAATCGGGCATGTACGATCATGACATCACAACGGCACAGCGGGACGCGAGTGTTCGTTTATCTTGCGGTATTTCGTCACCAATACACGTACACGTCACAGAGGAAGTAGTTATCGGCCTCATTTATTTCTGTTTAGTTCCGTATTGCTAAGCCACGTTGTTTATTCAAGGAGTTAAATCCCAATTTCTGACGTTGGCAAACCATAAGAATTAAACATAATTGCAAGATAAATTGCAATATTGAATTGTAAACAATAAAATAAAGACAACTAAAAAATAAGGAAAACATTATACTTTTAACAAAACACCGACTTGTCATGCTTGAAGAGACTCATGCAAACAAATATATCAAACATAATTATGCGTAACAGTACATTACATTACATTACATGTTGTAGGCTCTATACACATGCCGGATGAGACGTTCGTGTTTTGTTGTTGTGTACGCGTGGAAGTATACATGCACGCATGCGACAATGACAACGACACCTTGTTTTGTTATTGTATAACATGTGTTTAACTAATTCGTGGTTGCTTCTTTAACATAGATGGTTTATGTAGTAATTTTGTAAAATACATGACGTGTACATGATGTGTACATGAAGTGTCCATATGTCCTTATGTTTTGTCACAAGTAAAATTGTACTTAACTTAAGAACCTTCTCAAACAATTTAGTGCTATTTCACTTGTGATTAGACTAATATTATACTAATATTATGTTAACAAAGTAATGCAATTTCTCTTGTAATTACACTAATATCATGATAACATTTTAGTGCCATTTCTTTTGTGACTACACTAATATTAAAATATCAAATTTACTCAATTCAATGACATGTGGCAGTTGTATTTAAGTTTTGTTATGCAATTTTTTTATTAGTATTGGATTAATGTTGTTCAGTTATTCTCTAAGTGTTGTAATGCTGTTGTGAGTGTCTAGGTAGGTCATTATTACGCTATTTATAATTACAAAATAAACAATGATTTGTTATCTATATTTCAGGTGATGACAGTTATTAAAGTGACATTATTCCCAAACAAGGAAGCCGTGTTTGTAACTGCCGGGAACCAGGAATATGCAATATAATATATAAACTAGAACCACGGCTAAGTACTTTTTATATATCAGAAGTCTGTGTTCATAGACGTTAACAAAAGTTAAATCAATCAATAGCTTCTTTGTAATATAATATTTTAAATATAATTAAATATTTTTGACCCTGATAATTCAGTAATGTGTTTTAAGTAGAACGAAGTGTTTTTGTCCCTGATAAATGAGTAACATATAAACCACGGTATGGTTTATTAGCGCTAACAAATTCCCTTCCGGTGAGGTTGCGCCCGTATAGCGTGGCTACTTGGAATAACGACCGACCTTCCGGTGTGCCGTATCATTGTATCCCGCCTACACCAACGTGCACGACACACATACGTAGTTCTCTGTAAGTAACAAGACCTACCGTCGCAGCCTTGTTCTTCACATCAGTCTGGGGAACGCCTCGTCGCAGCCATGGTTGAGAAATCACTGCCGAACTGCGAGTCTTGAACCGGACATGTGCTGAAGTCGGCCGCCCACTTGTGTCTCTACGCCGTAGAGCTGATCTCGCTAGACGCCATTTCCACCTACGCTACGTTGTTGTGTGAACTCTTCGCCTTCGCCGTCGTGGTCTCAGACGGTGCGTGTGGTGTGGGTCGAGTTGTAACCGCGAGACTCAGTCAGGTAGACCGGCTTAACTGTATGATTTGTGCGGCGATCACAGCTCGAATCACTCAACCGTGCAAGCCGTCACGCGTGGGCGGGCACGGCGAACATGTCTGAAGTCGTTTTGCGGCGTGCGAGAACACCGCGTTGTGACTTTGTTCTTGTGAAGGAGTCGCACACAGACTATAAATAAGAATGACTAAATAAGACGACAATGTCGGATAGAAAAATATATTCATTATCACGATGGGCGAGAAATAGATCAGCTTGTTAACTATATGTTTAAAAAAGGTTATTAATACTATTTATTATATATAATTGTATTTTAAATCGTTTGATCTAACCATCTGTTTACACGTTGGTCTTTTCAAATGTTGATTATGTGTTGTCAGTATGATGTGATACTGAACAAGTAAAGATTGTACCAACAAGGCACCCAAATTTCGTCTGCCGCCATATCGGGCGTAAACCTAACTGCCACAGCAACCTACGCTGTAAGTTTCCACGTTTCCACGTTTCCACCAAAAATCATCCCTAGGGTGGGAAGTGTTATGCAGATAAGTTAGTATTTTTTCAAATTGTTTCGTATTAAGTACTCTTGACTTTCAGTACGCATACGGACAATGAGGTGAGGAACGGTTGTGTGTGGTCTCGTGAAGTATCGCTCAGAAATCACAGGGCACGAGAATTAGTTACTCAGTAATAGTTATAAAATATAATGGCCATGGAAAATCGTTAGAAATTAAAAAGACCGTATACAAATGCCAATATTTATGCAAACAGATTATGGAATTTTCCTAGCGATTTCGGAACAGTCCAAAGGGCACATAAACACGTATTATTTTATTGTCGTCAAATTAAGTAATTGTATTTGCATAATTTATTATATATGAATTTAAATACCTAATTGTGCATGGACTAGAACAGGGATCCGAAAACCTTGGCCAGCGGGCCAAATTTGGCCTGTGGACAGTTTTCAGTTGGCCCACGAAACATACTAAAAATAAGAAATGCAGGCGCTTGTCGGTGAGTTGGCGAGTCTGCTTCAATGAACGATTCGTCGACTTCGCATCTATGGATGACGTCCATTGCTTGTTTGTCAGTCAATTCATCGTGATGTATATCAACAGTTTTCCCAGACGTTTGGTGCCGATGAAGCTGCGTTACAGGAAGATTACGAAGTTGTGCCTGGCTTGAAACAAGAGTTTGTCGATGAAGAGGACGAACTGGTACTGTTCTGGGCGACGCGACGAAAGTACCGGTTCGGCTTCTAGCGCTACGCGAGGCAGCGCAAAACAATTTCTGGTACATTTCAGTAGTACGTGGCCATGCGAATCTGTGTTCTCGGTTATGAATCATATCAAGAACGCACTCCGGGGCCGGTTGATGTACAAGCGGTTGGGTGAGTTTCTGCGCCTTGCCATCTCCCCTCTCGTCCCGGGCTTCAGCGACTTATCGAAGAAGATGCAGCATCACCCTTCTCATTAGTTTGTCCGTGAGAACGGACGGACGGACGGACGGACGGACGGACGGACGGACGGACGGACGGACGGACGGACGGACGGACGGACGGACGGACGGACGGACGGACGGACGGACGGACGGACGGACGGACGGACGGACGGACGGACGGACGGACGGACGCACGGACGGACGGACGGACGGACGGACGGACGGACGGACGGACGGACGGACGGACGGACGGACGGACGGACGGACGGACGGACGGACGGACGGACGGACGGACGGACGGACGGACGGACGGACGGACGGACGGACGGACGGACGGACGGACGGACGGACGGACGGACGGACGGACGGACGGACGGACGGACGGACGGACGGACGGACGGACGGACGGACGGACGGACGGACGGACGGACGGACGGACGGACGGACGGACGGACGGACGGACGGACGGACGGACGGACGGACGGACGGACGGACGGACGGACGGACGGACGGACGGACGGACGGACGGACGGACGGACGGACGGACGGACGGACGAGTATTCACAACAACAACAACAACACCAACAACATGTAAAATATAATCGTAAACATAAACAGCCGAAACATTATGGCGGCAAGATGAAATTAAAATCACCTGGAGTGAGCGGAGCTTCAGCACCAATTCGTTATTGTGGTGTCTGTCATTGCGATGTCGGAACTTAAGTCGGGGAAGCGCTCAGGATTTTTCGCGCAACATTCAACATTCATTCACGTACTTTCTATTGCCATATCGCTTCTATTTGATGCTATTTTGCCATTTTTATTCAAGATCCGGTCCCGAACGGTTGGAACGACCTGTGTATTGTTTCACATACGGGCGTAACTGCAGCAGCAGAAACCTCCGTTGTAAAGTATATATGTTTCCACCCACCAAAACCTCAGATAGAGAATGAGAACTATTATGCAGATAAGTTATTATTTTCAAATTGTTTGCATATTGCAGACAGGTTGACTTTGAATACAATTCACGTACAACGAGGTGGGGACAAACAGTCTATGGTCTCGTTACGTATCGCCCAAAATGAACCGGAAACGAGACTCACTTGCGTGCGCTACTACGCCCACAAATGCCGTGACGCTAATCTTATTTCCAGCTGTCCTCGAACAATAACACCAGAACATACACAGTCCGATACCATCCCCTATTGGCAGTTAATCTTACTCCAGCCCCTCCAAAATAATGTTAGAGCCTCAGCCCAAAAAACCCCACTCCAGTTCAGTTTCCAACATTGAAGAACGCTACTGTTTGATCGTCAGATACGTGTTTGCTGGACAGTCGCCAGGCATTATGGGTACGACGCAGCAGGATTTGGGCGTGTGTTCGTCTGTAGGTTAATTAACCATCTCAGTAATTTTGGTTAACACATGTTGATCAAGTTATTAAATAAGCGGATATGAAGACTAGTCTTTCTGTGATCGTTATGGTGACTTTCCGCAACCACTGCTGTGAATATTAACATGTTCTGAATTAAGAGCGGAGGAGTCAATATTCCCCAGCGCAGAAAACTGATCCAGGTAAAATATTCGAACTTTGCCGCGACAACAGTAGCGCCATCTCGTGGCTCAATAAATAGGCAATAAAAACCATCCGAAATATCCCCTGGCGCCTCTGGTGGATAATTTAACACCACATGCGCGTCGACTTTCATTCATGTTTCGGTGTAGGTTCCCAGATTCGGCCGGTACCAGATTCGGCAAAACGTATACCTCGCATGCGCATGCAAGCGCAGTGTCCGTTTTTATCGCTACATACGCCACGCCCGGGCAGAGTTTCATCAAAACGCATACCACGCATGCTTTTTTATTTAAAATGTGCAAACAACGATCATATTGTACTTGATGTGTTTCTAACAGAAACCGTTTAGTAACAAAGGAAAATCCTGGGCCGCGACCATCGCGGTCCCTGATCCGCAGATTCGTGCTGAATCTAGGACCGGCCGCGACACCTAATGATTCGAACGAGCAATGTGTATTCTTTGGTATATGGACATCGATCTAACTGCCGCAGCAGAAACCTCAGCTGTATTGTAGGTTTCATAGATTTCCATCCGACATAACTTCATCTTGAAGCTAGGGAGGCGCTGGGAACTATTACGGTTTACGCAGATAAGTTAATATTTTCAAATTGCGTATTGCAGTAATTTTGCCTTCGAATACGCTTACAGTGGTCTCGTTAAATATCGCACAAAACGGGCCGGGAGAGAAAATGGCTTGCGTGCCCTGTACTGATAATCTCCTTACTCTCGTTCGCTGGTGGTTCAGCTTTATCCGTGCTTTTCGCGAAAGATCGGTACCAGCACGGTGCGCAGAAAGTTTTAGAACAAACCTTCTCAGGGAGGTTGGTTTTGACAACCAGTCCTCTCTCAGTTTCGTTGATACCGGTATTATGTTGTTTTACCGGGATTCAGACGTAGAATAAATCCACACGGCTCGCCATTGAAAGGGTATTGTGACGTCAGACCCGTTACTCTCTACCCTTCCGTACAGACTCCGTGTAGCCGGTGTGACCTCACTGTTTTGAGAGTTATCTACAAAAGCGGGGGACTTAGGATTATTAGAGTTATTATCAGTAGGTAGCCACGATTGTGTGATTGTCTACGCTGCGACGATTGGATATCGTAAACAATCGTGTGTTATGCTTTATATTCGTTGTCAACGTTGTTTATATTCTCGACAACTGTCTAGTCTACATGCATTGTGGTTGCAATGCTATGATCTTATGAGGTACCATTCGAATAAGTGAAGATCTCCAGGTTTTTCTATGATATGTTTAAAACAGACAAAGTCTTTTGAATCCTGAACTAGTCAGGTTTTTCAGAACATGATTGCCAAGCCGACCTTTCTATATATGCAGACACTGGAGACGGCCATAATAAGAGTGCGTGTTTCTTCGTTGGTTCTTTTACGTCCCCAGTTGATATGGGACAGATATTTAGACATTTGGGTACTCAGTCCCCAATGAGAGAGCCATGTTTTTATTCCAACTATGCCAAGCCTATCCTATCCGTGTTTTGAACTCCGGCCGTCGGCATGCCAGCCCGATATGCTAATCACTACATGCACAATCACGCACGTTTTAAGACAATTGTGTTTTGATAGGTGTGTTTTCAACTTGGGCATGAGTGTTACGTAATTTAATTTGAAAACCCGCTAGAATGTTTATAATAATTTTCCTAAAATTTTAGTGTTTCACAATGTGAGAATGTTTGCCACATCAGCCGGAAGATACCAGCCGAGTGGACATGGGTCACGACAAGAACGTGACGCTAAAGACGAAGACGTGTCGCCAAAGCGAACCACCTGGACGATCACGCAATCACCGCAGAAGAACCAAACATATCCTTTGAACAAGTGCAGGAAATAGAGCCTTTCTTTCGGGAAGACATCTGCGAGCGTTGTCTCTAACGACCCGTGCCCAGAGTTCAACCAACAAATCGAAAAAGATCACCAACGCCATCAAGAATTTCACAAATGATGGAATCGAACCTTTATGTCGCACGTTAGCAGCGCTACGTTAAAACAATAGCTTCCGCTCGTCTTGTAGATGGGAGAAACATCCATCAGAAGGCTAGTGAAGCAGTGGTGTTGACAGAAATCTAAGGCGGAGTAGAATTTCGCAAGATCATTGGTTTAGCTGCACCAATGGTGTTCGAAATTATCGATCGTGCAATTTGGAGGAGACTCCTGCTGTCGCTGCTAATTGTGATCACCCCCTTCACCCGTAGTAGCATGTTCTTCCGTCTGGAAGGTGGTATCGATTCATGACAAGCAAAAGGGTTCGGTACAGCAGGAGTTTTGTGCCTGCTGCGATCAGAATGTTGAACTAGTAACATTGGTGTCTATGTGTTCTTTTTTGCCTGTAGTATTTCTCTACTTTAATAATTTTTAAATGTTTAAATATACGTCCACTGTGTAGTATATTTCATTTCCTGTACACGGTATCATGAGTTGTATGACGAATATATTTCTTAGGACAATAAAGTGAATTGGATTGGAAATTCAACAAGTCTGAAGGATCTAGGTAGTTGACATTCTTAATATGTTTCATAATTTACTATCAGAAACATAATAGCGGTTGTCGGAAAACATTTGGCAATTCAAAAAACCTGTTTCGTACTAAGGAAACGTTAACCACTATAACACTTATGAAGGTAAATGATGACAGGAATTAATCTGGAGAATCGAGTGTACGTATTTAATACGACCTGACGTCGTTTCTAAGAAGCGGCATACAGAGATCGTATTAGCGGCCGTTTGTTTGTGTGCAGCCACGTGGAACGGGCGATCTTTGTCTTCGCTGAGTTTGCTCGCCTCACTAAGCCCGGCTGACCAGAACCACGAGCGCCGTATCGCGACGTAAACACGTCCATGCACATCGGATCGGACTGAGTGTTGCCAAGCGTCGCCAACCGATTGCGTGCGCCCGTCTGAGCGCCAATGCCAATGCCAATGCCAGGCAGGAGGAGACGACTGACTCTATAGGCAAGGCGGCCCGCTGGCGAGCCACGACGGCGCTCATACTTGGAGAGCGAGTTCGCGTAGCTAAGATACATACACGACAGCGGGCTCCGTTAGAGGACGCCGTTAGTTGGGGATTCTCAACGGATACCGGTCGATATTGGCTAGTTGGCAGGTGTTCCCCGCGACTTCCCGGTCGATTGCGTGTCAGGTGAGTTGCTGGCGCGGACGTGGCACGTCGCCGGCCGGTGTCGCCGTAGAACATCCCGACCGAGGCCGTCCGTGTCGCCGTCTCTGTTCGTGTGTACCCAACGTCTGCTGAACGAGAAGACGCCATTGACGTGGACGTCTAACTGGAATATGTGACACAGCAGACGCCGAGTTGTCGAATTCAGACTGTGAGTCAATCATCTGGTATTTGTTCGGTTTAAGTCACCCCGCCTCGATATTTAAGTTCGTCGTGAAACCAGGTGCGCTGTTAGAAAACCCGACGAACTAGACACAGGTTCGGATTGTGTGCGATATTATTTATATATTTATTTACTTATTTTGATTAGACATATATCAGAAACCTACCGGTGCGTCTCTCGTCACGTGTCGGGGGAAATGTCGCGTTCCCTCTAAGGTGTGTCGTCCGCTGCGTTCATGGCGGCTCCGTCCGCCCGAGTCGACCGCCATCTAGAGCCGACATCTCCCGGCCGTCGAGGCCGCTGTCGAGACGTCTCCCGCCGTTGCTAACGCGGCAGCAAGTATGCCCGACACGGAAGTCCACGCGTCGGGACTGGGCCTCGGTGCCCAGCCCGTAGTGACCGTGACGGATGACACGGGGGTGGCGGCCCCCGTCCCCGTCGAAGCTCAGTCGTCCTTCCGTCCGTTCACCATCGACTCCTACCACCGGCTCCTGGAGCGAGAGGAGGAGCAGGCGAAGCTCGAGGTGGAGAAGATCCCAGAGCAGTTTCAGGAGGGACGGCTCGTCGACGGGGAGCTGAAGTTCGGCGACGAGGGCGCCGACGAGGAGAAGGTGGAGCGGGACCCCGACCTGGTGGAGGGCAGCGGTGTCCCGGACCGCCTCGGCGTCGTGCCGCTAGAGCTGTACGGCAAGCCGCTCGAGGAGATCGACCCGTACTTACAGGAGAAGGTAGGCCGAGGGACACACGGGAGGGGGCGTAGGCAAGTGTGATTAGTTGTCATAAGCGCGCACGCACGCACGCACGCACGCACGCACGCACGCACGCACGCATATATCATTAATATATCATTATTATTATACACATTTATACACCCACATACACACACACACATACATATATATATATATATATATATATATATATATATATATATATATATATATATATATATATATATATATACTTACATACACAAGTATTATGGACACACATACATGCGTATTGCATACATTCATACATTCATACATTCATACATACATACATACATACATACATACATACATACATTCATACATTCATACATACATACATACATACATACATACATACATACATACATACATTCATACATACATACATACATACATACATACATACATACATACACACACACACATACACACATACACACATACACACATACACACATACACACATACACACATACACATACATACACACATACACATACGCATACGCATACGCATACGCATACGCATACGCATACGCATACGCATACGCATACACATACACATACACATACACATACACATACACATACACATACACATACACATACACATACACATACACATACACATACACATACACATACACATACACATACACATACACATACACATACACATACACATACACATACACATACACATACACATACACATACACATACACATACACATACACATACACATACACATACACATACACATACACATACACATACACATACACATACACATACACATACACATACACATACACATACACATACACATACACATACACATACACATACACATACACATACATACATACATACATACATACATACATACATACGTAGTGCATACATACATAGAAACATACACACATGCACACATACAGACATACACACACGCACGCACACACACACACACACACACACACACACACACACACACACACACACACACACACACGTACATACATACTCACATACAACACACGCACGTACACGTACATACATACTCACATACAACACACATGCACGAACACACACAACACACACACACACGTAGTACACACGTCTTGTGTGTTATATCTGATTGTTTTGCTATTGCGTATGTGTAACTAGTGCACGTGTATGTCTACCATCCTACTGCTATCATGATAATGCTTGTTGTAGTAGTTATTTCAATGCTACTTCATTATGTGTTTGTTTATGGATGTATCGCTCGAACTGTTTTCATTTGCACGGTGTTGGTGTTGTGTCGTTTATACAATGTATAGTAAGTGCAACACTTACTGTGCCGTTGATATTGTTACTTAGTACAAAATAAAAACAACACGGTACATTTGTATACAAAACAGACCACGTCTGTATAAGACAAAAGCAAATACGATAAGTACAGAATTATTGTAATAAAAGTATTACAATGGCAAACCAAACAAGACAAACAGCTCGGCTAGGCCTCCGCGCGAGTGTCCCACTACACTACACGGGGCGCTATGGCTGCGCTTGTGTTCAATATTGACACAAGCCGCTGTGCAGCCCGTAAGAGGTTGTGCCGATTGTATCAGCGAAAAGGTCAAGTCAAACGCTGTTTGTCCTGTGGAGAAAGTCAGATTGACGACGACTCGGGCGGCAGTGCACTAGACCGGCCGGAGACCATGTCACTAACGCTGTCAAGAGCTCTTAAACCTGGGTTTGCACTTTAAAATAAATTTTGATCTTTAACAGTGATCTTAAATACCTGAAAACTGTTAACACCTGAACGAAGGAAGTCGGGATGCATTGCTTTCATGAACATCGAACTTTGGGTTTCCGAGACAGCTGTTTTAAAGTGTTGGTATTTTATCTGACGATATATATATATATATATATATATATATATATATATATATTGTCCACAAAAACACACAATTAAACCACGTTTTCTCGATTCCCTGCAAAGGTCTGCGATAGCGTTCTGCGAATCACGAATAACGCTTTCCCAGGGTGTTTCTATTCTTGTCAGCATGGTCAACCTACAGACAGCAGTAGTACACTTCTCTGCATAATCGTGTAATCGTAGCGACATTGCCAGAAATTTGCCACTTTTCCTACGTTCACATTGGTGTCCATTCCCTCGCGCTGTGTACAACCGGGTGGGTCAACCCACTCCCAGTTGTACACATTTCACGTTCTATCGATATTTCTACTGAAGTCACATGTGCTATCATCGTGGTCATTTTATGGGCTGTGTTTTGATGTCAAATATAAGCCAATCAGTGTATGCAAATATATATTTTTGATTTCAACACGTCACCGCAACTGGACGAAGTTCTTAATAATAATAGCATAACTTATTTGCGCCTAAATCCTTGGAAATCCAGGTCAGAGGCGTATAAATAAAAACAGGTTAATCGATCTCAGAGTCAATAAACAATTCCAGTTGTAAACAGTTTGATTGATAAGCCATAGTGGATAGGTAAGGTTGTCAAGGTGTGGTTTTTTTAATCATGGGGAATCAACATTTCCAACTGGTCTAACACTAGAAGGAAGCATATTCCAAAGAGTAGGTGCAGCTACAGAGAAAGGCCTAGTCCCAATATTGGTTTTGACTTTAGGGATAGAAAGTAAATCAGAACTAGATGATCGAAGCTGAATATGTTTTCTTACCGGAGTAAGCAATGCATGTAAATACGTATATGCGGTGGTTGCTTCCGGGGAAGTGACTGGTAAGTAAATACATGTAGTATATATCTTACATTATGTTACGATGTCGGACCGGAAGCCAATGCTGAGGCTTTAGGAGTGACGTTCAATTGGAGACTGAATATGAGGTGTTTAACTGTCTCTACTAAGGAGCGAAAACACTCCACGAGTACACTTCACATGTTCAATATTTCTAGCGTCAGGCGTGAGCGAATGTTTCAGCGACTAAACGGGATCGATATTAGTTCACTAGCGAGATATCGAATATTGGGAGGTCTGCGACAATGTCTTGTTCCGACTTGCAGCTTGCACGTCGTTGCAGTTATACGGCCGTGGCTGATATTTTACTACGTAGAACTGCAAGATTCTTGGTCTAGTCTCTAATTATACACATTCACCGTGTACCGTTCATACCTATTCACGATTTCGAAGCGTCAGATGTGGTTGCTGGTATGATGTTACGTATAGGTAACTTGCTACAGTTTATGATAGAACAGGCTAATGTCCTAATGTGGACGGTGCAATATAGTTGCCATTGCACGTGGAACTCACCATTGTTATTATTTAATGTATCTGATGTCGGTCATTGCAGACACATTGCTCGCATTAACATATCAATATATTATTATTACGGCACATTTCTTCGTATCGAAGAACCTATTTATTAAATACACCACTAAGCCCTCTAATAGTTGTAATCATTATATTTTGTTTTTGTATTATTATACACAAACCGTGGCTACTTACTGGTAAATATGTACATCTGTATTACTCGTTGTTGTTGTCATTCACGGTGGTTGTGCATTATTACTACGTAGCCTGGATTTTACCATCGTTTAATTAACGTAGTGACTTACTGAACTATTGGTTTACAATGTGTTTAGTGACACGATTTATAGAACCTTAATGTCATGAGAAAAACCAAATACGAAAACAACTTGTGTCACAGTTAACGGTTTAACTGATTTTATCTTAAGTTGTTTGCACTGCGGGACCCTGCTAGACGACTAGGCACATATTAGCCACTGTGTTTGTACACGCGTGTATATACCTTTGATATTTCATTTGTCGTGCGATAAATCGGCTTTTTATTAAAATAAAATTCTGGTTACATATTAATAAGATAGATATGACATGTGAGGATTTACCTCGAGTAGGTGCTTAACTTTAATAAACCGCGAAGATTTCACAATAATAATATTTGTTATAATACAGTAAATAACAACATATTAAAATACGAGATTAAGATCGTATACAACAAAATAATTAGTTCGTTGGAAAGCGGGTGAACATAAGTGTGATACATCATTTCTTCTTATTCCACCTCTGTCAAAAACATTGTCACAAGTAACATCTTAATTCAGTTGTGACAGAACATGCGAATCATCGTGCCTGTTTGTCGTTTGCATGATATTATCGTAATGGTATTTATCGGTGACACCAGGGCTAATAAGTCGATGACGATATGTCGATGTACGTTTGGTGACAGTTGTCGATTTTTGCCACGTGTTCACACAACACTCGCTCAACCGGATCAGAACACGTTTCATTCAATTCCCCACGCGCCACTGGTTGCACAAAGCCACGAGCTCATTCAGTGGCCAGACATTTGTACCAGAACAAAGACTACTCCTTCGATGGCACTGCAAATTCCTTCGATTGGTAATTGATTGATCGAACTAAAAAAACATGCTCGACAATGTAGGCAATTAGTTTCTCTTATATTAGTGTGGCGGCCCGATGTATTTCATAACCGGTGACGACATTTCGGTGACCTATTTATTTCAATAGGAGGTATTCGATCAATAGTATCCTTATTAGTCGTGAAGTTGCGTCAAATATGTGAATATAATTAATTTTATAACGTTATCTGGTGCCTGGTTGTCTGGTGAAAGGTGCAGGGATTATTTTTTTGTCCGTGATTTACAAAATTATTTCCTCGTAAAACGAGAAGCTCTTTTTTATCCCTGTGATTCGTGATCAGGAGCAACAGCGTGAAGCGTGATTTAAAATATATTATCCTTTTGAACCTTTATTCTTGAAATTTGTGGAATATGATACCAATATAATTTTCTTCGTGAAACAACAAAAAGGGATTTTTCAGTGTGAAATGTGAAAAATC